>CM029022.1:45254867-45558866 GCA_016801055.1 Panax notoginseng
TTTTATAAATTTAATTGAGAGCTAGATATACTTGGCTTGGACCGAGAAAAAAAAGGTTATGGAACTACTCGGCGCAAATAGTTGCTTAACCATTTTTGTAAAGAAATCAAATGAAAGAAACTTGTTTACCTATTTTTCCTACACTAGAGTTGTTTGTTGAGGCATCTGTTACTTTCCTTCCTCAGCTCAGAGTTAATAGGCATAATAATAAAATATTTTATTCGTTCTAAAATATAAGATCATTCGTCTAAAAAGTGATTTTTATATTTTGAAAACGGTTGGAGTATGATCTTGAGCAACAGTTCTGCTTTTCCAAATATAGAAGGGATTCAAGGCACACGATCTACTCCAAATTACATAAGTCATTTGAAAATTTTGCAAAGATTAAGTATGTTATGAGTTAGTCTCTTTCTTTTTAAGTTTAGGATTCCATAGTTTCCACATACATTTTTGAGAGAAATCAAAATTTGGGTTAGATCCATTTAACTAATCTTTATGGAAGTTGTATTGTTGCAAATAGACTTTTTTTTTGGTATCATTATTGACAAGATAGTGGTTAGCATGAAGTTAATTTTGGTCAATTAACCAATACAGTATCGACATACATGTCAGGAGGTGATCTCTTTATCTGCGTGTCAGCATTGTATTAGTCAATTAACCAACTTATCATGAAGTTAACTTCATGGTATCCAGATCACATTAACAACATAGCAATTTATATATTATAATGAGAGGGATCAATCACTAGAACATTTTTACAGTGATAAAAGAATGAGTTCTTTACATAAATATACAATAAATAAAAAGCAATTACAACAATAGTGCATCAACCAAATACTTGCAAAAAAAGTGTAATTAGAACTCATATTACAAAAATAGTATAATTCACATTAATAAGGAAACCTAAATTCAAGGATAAATAACTGTCATAATTAATAATTCAAATTCAAATATTTGGGATCTAACAACAAAATTAAAATCAAATTCAAAATAATAATTCAAATTTAAATATTCAAATTCAAATCTTCATCTCCTTCATATACACTTTGAAATAATAGTTAATAAATAACTAAATAAAATATATGTACTGAATATCCAAAAAATTGTTAGCTAAATAACTGCAACACCTTTCCAAAGACGGAATCTCCGCCTTACACCGTCGTGAATCTCCGTTGTCCAAAACGCCAATGAGAATAAGAAGAGTCGCCCTACAAAAAATTTAAAAATAAATAGATGTAACTTTTACTGTTCTGAAATTTTTTTTATAACTATTTTATTACTCATAAATAATAAAATGGTTACCTTTGTATGAATGGTTGGCTACCAACTGCATCACATTCAAAGAAATTAGTAATTTAATAAAATTGAATTGGTTACCTTGGTTTGAAAGTTTGACTACTAACTGCAACTGCAGGTGTGGATGTGAATTAGTTACTTTGGTATGAAGGTTTTGTTACCATGATACGAAGTTTGTTTACCTTGATCTGAAGGTTTGGTTACCAACTGTACTAAGAAAAAATTTAAAATGTGGAGGTTGATTAATTACTTTGATATGACAGTTTGGTTACCTTGGTATAAGTTTAGTTAACATCATCCAGTATTTGAAGGAACATATTGAATACGTCAGAATGAGTTTTCTCAATCTTATCAAAAAAATAATTACATATGGCCTCTTGCGGATAATTTCTGTCAACCGACCTTCTTCATCATACCTAACATATATAACAGGTGCTGTAACATCACTTCTATCGATAGTTCCGATCTCATCCGAAGATACACCATCGGTATAATCGAGGTCACTCCAATCAAAAGAATGTCACTTTTCTGCTTTTATACTGTTATGCGAATTCCCATCCGAGGCTATATATACTTTCCATTCCAAAAAAAGTAATTGATTTCGCCACATCACACACACTGCACCAAATAGCAGCACTAACACACACTTGTACAAACTAATGATAAAGTTTAACCTTTTTCAGTTTCACCCTCACCCCAAAAAGAAAGAAATGGAAGAAAAATACGTTGAACGAAAAAGAAGGGTAATAATTAATTAATATAATTGTTATAGATGAGGAGAGAGAAGAAGTCATAAATTAAGAAATCCTAATTACATACTAATTCTCTAAATTAAGGAATCCTAATTGCATTAGTATTATAAATAAATTAAAAATGTATAAATTGTGTAAACATTTTTTGAATACACTATTGTTGTAATTATTTTCAAAAATGTAATAGAATATATAATTTACCCTAAAAGGATTTTATTAAAATCAGTTTACAAAATGATATGATAAAGTACAATTAATTATGGTAATTGTTAAATCCACAATACTTTTTATTATTTTCACATCAAAAGTGTCGTTGTAGATGTATAACGACGTTGAAAATCGTCGCTATAGAATCTATAATGACACTTTTGTTATAAAAATAACAATTTCTGTTGTGGATTTAACAATTCCCTTAATTATTAATCTAACATACATGAGTGGGTCCAATAATGACCCACAATAACAAATCCCCATCATTTTGTTTCATGTTATTGTCACAATATAATTAAGTCCTTTGAAATAGAAATAGAAGGATTGTATCATTACAATATGTAATGATTGGGCCAGACAGAAAAATTTATTTATCAACAAGAATACCAATTATACAAGCAATATGGATCTTAGATATAAGATTGTAGAAAGCCAACATTTATTAGAACATGTATATGCATGGATAATCTTTTAGAAGCATATCACAAGCAACATTACTAATATTATAACAACAAATTATTAATAATTTTAATAATAATAATAGAGTAGACATGTTCTCCTTCCCTATCCAAATTGTCCCTAACATAATATTCTTGTGCAATTATTGTCTTGCCCCTCCAAAGTCCAACCCCACAAAGCATTCCCACATTTTGCACTGCCATCAACCATCATTAAAGCCTCCCTCAACTATACAAAAACAAATCCAAACAAACCCAAGAAATCATCTTTTATATCTTATCCCTTTCTCCCTCTCTTTCCTAATACAGTTGACTGTCTTCTTTGCTGGCAGGTAACCCATAAATCCCATAATATATAGCCCGAAAATTACCCAAAACCCAGTCTTCGAAAATACAAGGGGATAAATAGTACTTTTATAAATATAAAAACAAGTGTTGTTACCATAAAGTCAAATAATATTTGGTGAAATACACCTTTATCGAGAGTTAATATTAGGTGTACACTGATAACCCTCATATTGGTGATGTTTATGCTGGACACAAATAAAAAATTCAAATTGAATATGAATATATTTAAATTTTATTTATTTATATTTTGACCTCTTAATAGGGTTAAAAATATAAATAAGTGAATTTTAAATATATTCATGTCTAATTTTTATGTCCACCTAGAAGAACTCCGACACAAATTGTGTGCTGTAAAAATATTATTTTTTCAAGTTCAAATTATACTCAAAAATCACATGATTTTTTAATATTTCCACATGGTCCCTCTCACATGAAAGTGGGACTTATTTTCTTCTAATGTGAGAGGACTACGTGAAAATATCGAAAACACATGTGAAAATATCAGTTTCTAAAATTTATTGTCAAAAAATGCTTTCCTTATACGAATTTAAATACCTATAAACGTAATTTTTTATATAAAAAGTAATTATAGACCACTTTTTATTAAATTTTACTGAATTGACTACAGTAATTCATAATCGTTAAGAAACACTCGTTTATGCCATAAAAATGACTTGATACCCTTTTTATGCAAATTAAAAAAAAAATCAAAAGTACAAGAAAGAGAATAAACAAGTTTTAACTTTACCCACAAGTACTATCTTTTTTTTTTCTTGAAAAAAAGAAAAAGAAAAAAGTTGGTGGTATATTGAATCTCACCTGCCCTAGGGTCCTCCATCACTAACCGGTGCATATTTGGAGTTTCAAAATTGTACCTAAACTGTAATAATTGCAATAATAAACCTAAATAATGGGCCCCATGGTGATCAATGAACTAATTGTGGTTAATGAAACCAAAATATTTGTGTCCTTGCCTATCTTGGTTTCTGATTTTTCTTCTTTCAAAATATCATTAATTTGTAGAAATTAAAACAATGTTAAAAAAATGCAATCCACTTTTATACACTGTACTTTTTGTAGAAAAAAAAATGTGTGTTCTAGTTTAAGAATCTTTTACCAGTTGTTTAACTATTTGATATCATCAATAAAGTTACAACTAGGTTAGGTGCGATTTGACAAATTTAAAATCCTACATGAAATCGCTTGTGATTGGTACGGTGCGGTTTTGAACCGTGCGGTGCGATTTCGGCTCTAAAACTAATTGAAACAATAAAATTTTATACAATTTAAATTAACAATTTAGCATCACACAATATTAATATTATCATGCTTATTATCATATCTCACATATCTGTTCGTATTTATTAATATCGATAAAGTTTGTTATCATATATAACACTACTTATATAAAGAAAAATAAATAATACATAAGTTTAACCTTTTAAGTTTAGGATAATAATATTAGGAAAATGAAAAATATATATGTATATGAGCTAGTATGTATCTATATAAATATAGTGGAATAAAATTTGTTGATGAACTTGTTATTGTAAATTATTATTGTTATTATAATGATGATGATGGTAAGCTCAATCATATTCCTATTAAAATTTATAAATCACTCTGGACAACTTGATTTCTTTATCTTGTTGGCGTATAGTGCAGTTTCATTTTATGCATGCAATTTTGGTCAGTAACCAAACCCAAACCGTAAATTCGGTTTTACAACTCACCTAAAATCACCACATACACCAAAACCGTTAGAGCGATTTTAATTGGTGTGGTTTCGGAGATAATTTGATTTCTTGCTCAGCTCAAATTACAACAGTAGATATTAACCGAGGCTTTAATTATTTCACCAGTAAAACACTAACTGCATGTTCGTTTACCTGCATTTGTAGCGTTGGTGCATTCCAAACGTAATTGAGAATTTTGATTGTTTACAAGTAGCTTATTTTAAACTTAATTCATTTAACTTACAAACGTTATGTTTGAGATCCAAACATAACACTCTAAACATGGTGCGGTGCATTTGGACCTCCAAAACATTACTGCTGCAAACGCTTTAAATGTCGATAACCGAAAATAAACCTAAAATTTTTCCTAAGATTTTTTTTTCCTAAAACTTTTCCTAAGTTTTTTTTTCTCCAATTTAATTTAAGTAGGGATATTATATACTTAAATGCGACATAAACATGGCTTTTAATTAAGAATATTTACGCAATATTAATATGACAAAATTATTGTCAAATAGTAGTACATGTTTACAAATAACTTCAATATTTATATATGAGATTTTGGTCTAATTATAAAAATAAAGTATGGTTTTGTTTCTCATCCGCTGACGTCCTTATCAAAGACGTGTGAATATAGTTTTGTTTGTGAGTCCTAGGGGACCGGGGTTTCCGACCGGGTAGTGACCGGTCGGAATTTTATTTTTTTTTTTTTTTGTTTTTTTTGTTTTTGACTATTAAATATTCCCTCCGTCTTAAATTATCTGTTGTTCTAGATTTTTACACAGATATCAATATATGTGATAAAAATACTAAAATATCCTTATTAGTGAAAATATGAAAAAAGTATTTAAAAAAAAGTGCATGAAATAGTATTTAGAGAGAGAAAGTATGAGTGCATTAAATAGAAAAATAGTCTAAAGAGAGAGAAAGTATGAGTGCATATATATGTGTGGAAAGAGGAAGAGAGAGAAAGTATGAGTGCATAAAATAGACAAATACTCCCTCCGTCCCAAATTATCTGATGTTCTAGAGTTCCACACAGATACCAATATTTGTGATAAAAATATTAAAATACCCTTATTAGTGAAAATATGAAAAATGTGTTAAAAAAAGAGTGCATAAAATGCTCCATCCGTCCCAAATTATCTGCTTTTTTTAGAGTTTCACACACATACCAATATGTATGATAAAAATACTAAAATACCCTTATGTGTTGACTTTTTTATTTTCTATGCATGAATTCTTATTGGTGGGAATACGAAAAGAAGCTTAAAAAAGAGGAGAGGCATGAATGAGAGTAATGACTATCATTAATTAGGGTAAAAGGGCAAACTTGAAAAATAAAGAGAAAAAATGCATTGAAATATTGAAAAAGCAGATATTATGGGACAAAATTTATTTGTTAAAACAGCAGATAATTTGGGACGGAGGAAGTAGTATGTAGAGACAGAAAGTATGAGTGCATTAAATAGACAAATAGTCTAAAGAGAGAGAAAGTATGAGTGCATATATATGTGTGGAGAGAGGAAGAAAGAGAAAGTATGAGTTCATAAAATAGACAAATAGTATGTAGAGAGAAAAAATATGAGTGTATATATATGTGTGAAGAGAGATGAGAGTAATGACTATCAATTATTAGGTAAAGGGGCAAACTTGAAAAATAAATGAAAAAAATGTATTGAAATCTTAAAAAAGTAGATATTGTGGGACAAATTTTTTTTACTAAAACAGCAGATAATTTGGGACAGAGGGAGTAGTATGTAGAGAGAAAAAGTATGAGTGCATATATATGTGTGAAGAGAGGATGAGAGTAATGACTATCAATTATTAGGTAAAGGGACAAACTTGAAAAATAAAGGAAAAAAATGCATTGAAATATTAAAAAAACAGATATTGTGGGACAAATTTTTTTTGCTAAAACAGCAGATAATTTGGAACAGAGGGAGTAATTAATATAATTTATTAGAAATGAAATATTTATAAAATACAGTGATTTAGGAGTCATTTAGATACATATAAAAAATAGAATTATAGAAACTGTACGATTCTTGTAATTGTTGATGATGATTCATAACTGGCAAATACATTTCTTAATCATCTAAAATATATTTTCCTTCAACATCACCTTATTATAAATGTGGGCTAAGTCGCTTAATTTGAATATGAAACTTTATTTTTTGGCTTCCATATACATTTGTGTGTTTGTTGAATAAAAACATCAAACAAATAGTTGATTATGCCAACTTTCATTATGAAGGAGTAACCTATACTTATTTTAAACTCTAGATTTGTATATTATAGTTGGGGCCCACGTTATTTAAGGAATTCATAAGTCTTTATTTTATTTATATTTTAATTCTTAAACAAAGGGTGAAGATTAGATTCGATTTTCTTCTCTTATTTCTATCCGAGTATAGTAGTTATTATGATAAAGAATTTTATTTCAATTTAGAAACAAAGCGATAAGGGCAGTGATGATCATCTATAAATACAAGGCTCAGAGATATCATCATACATAATTATTTTTTAAACACTAAAATATTAAGCATCTATTGTTAACCTATCATATAACCTATATTTATTATCATACCCGAACTATTCTCAAGTGGCCCACCATGTGATTTCGTTTTTGTACAGAATTAACACGACGTTTTGATGATTGGACGTGCAAGCGTTAACAATTATTAATAAAAAATAATATACTTGTCGACAAATTTTATGATCAAACTAGATTGTAACTTACGTGAAACTCTAAAATAAAAAATAAATAATACTCACTTCGTTCCTTAATATAAGTCGTTTTAGAGAAATATTTTTGTTCTTTAATATAAGTCGTTTTAGAATTTCAAGTAAGTATTAATTACTTAGTTTCTAATATTACCCAAATATTAAATGTAACTTTGGTCCTCTCACTATTTTCTGTCCAATAAATAACAATTTCTTATTCTAATACAAGGGTAATATAGACAATTAATATTATAGTTAATGATATACAATCATTAGCTTAATACTTGTGCATAACCCTAAAACGATCTATATTAAAGAACGGAGGGAGTACTATTTAAGTTCCTTTTAATTTTTACAGATTTAATGTATCCATCCACATACAATCAACATTTTTTTATCGATGTCAATTTATTGTCATGTACCAAAGGACTAGTCAACAAAAAAGAAAGAAAGATAAGACGGTCTAGATTTGTCAGGTGTGGGGCTATTGTAATATGGATTAGTTGAATGTTTTAGTAAAAAAATAAGTAATATAAGTTTAATGTGTTAATACAAAAAGAATTTTATATACAAATTAGTTGTGCGAGGATAATTAGTGTTAAATAAATAATACTAGTAATGAATTATAAATGGGAGATTATATTAATAATTATAAAAGATAAGAAAATACTATTATTTATTATAGAAAGGGCGATCATTTTTGGAGACAAATGCATTAAATATTTATTCATTTTTTAAAATAATTTAAATTTAAGATTTTGACAAAACAACCCATTCTTTGCTTTTTCTAGACATTACCAAGTTCTGTTTATCTAGACTCAATAAGGGAATTAAAAAAAATTTGAAATTCACTCTCTGCATAAAAAAGAAAAAAAAAATTAAAATAAGAACCCAAAACTTGCTCATTACCCTTTGAATTAGGTAAGTATTATTGGCATTATGAAGTGGGTTAATGTGGGCCAATATACACTTCCCCAATTCCCAACCTTCTTATTTCAATTCCTACACTAGGGTTGTGGTCCTTGCAGAAAACAATCAAAGAAATAAAAAAGTAAATTTCTACCAATTAAGATATAGATCGGTACTACCTCCGTTCCTAAAAGATTATTATTTAAGATTTTTATATATGGATTAAGAAAGTATCATTTACCAAGTAAAATTTGTTTGATATTCCATCACTACCCCTTTATGAGAAGTTAAAAATTATTAATATAAGGGAGAGAATTTCTTAGGACAATGAGATAAGGTAGGGGTAATATAAGAAAATAATTATTTATTTTCCTCAAAAGTTGTAAACGACAAACTTTTTAAAACAAATTTTTCTTGTAAAACAATAATATTTTAAGAATGGAGGGAGTAGTATTTTAATTCAATTGCAAAGATTGATTGAGAATTTGTTCAAGAAATCACTCATTTTTTTTAAAAGTACCAAAATATAATCAATACTTATATCTATATAACAAGTCATAAGTTGATCTCTCAAATGAGTTAAATGAGTAATTTTTTTTTAATTTAATTGATTTCTACCGAATTGTTGTCGAGTTGATGATAAAAATAAATAAATTTGGTTTTAGCCATAAGTTCAATTACATTAAAATGCGACTTAGTCATTTTTCGTTCGTACGAGTCATACAGTCAAATTTAAATTGAGAAATCGAAAAATTGATCCTTCATAACAAATCATACTCTCTGATTTGGATTGCAAAATGGAAGAGTTTCATAATCTTCTTCTTCCAAAACTTTTATTCTTCTCTCTATTAACCTGCATATATATAAAAATTAGAATGGAAGAAGTGAGAAAGAATGGGTAAAAGATTATTATGACAATCAATTGAAATTGATGATAACAGATTGGAGATGAACATGGACGGAGTTGTGGTACCCCGCGACGAAAGAGATAGAGGCAGAAACGGTGATACCGTTTCTGATGACTTAGAGTTTGACGAGAACAAGGGGAAGGGGATGTAAAGGGGAATATTAATTGTATATTAAGCAAAATCTATATATGTTATTTTAGTTTAAATTTATTTTAATGTAAGGTAACAAATTCGATACCAAAAATTAATTATATGCTTTCTAAACAATAGTAATTCTAATGATCTAAATTATGATTCTATAGATATACTCGTATATATATTAAGTTGTTGGCTAATAAATTTATATTTTCACCACTAACAATATTGTGACAAAACATTAAACTAAAAGTAATTTTATTGGTTCACTTATTTCATTTATGAGACTTTTGTCATCTCACCATCTCAAACAAACTATGCCGCTTCCCACACTTGTAATGCTTTGCCGTACTAATTAAACAAAAATATATTGCTTTAATTTCTAAAGCAAAAGGCATTTCCATTTTCTAAAACTTGAAAATCATCATCTAACAACTTTTATTATATTTATATTTTGCAGTTCAAGATATTATATATATACAGAAAGGATCAAAAGTAGAATTCTTAAGTAGTAAAACTCCCTTAAATAATAGAATTGTATCAAAACGACGTAGTTTTGATAAGACGCGGTGGCATTTTTGTAAATACCATGCCACCGCGTATTTACAAAAATGCCACCGCGTCTTCTCAAAACTACGTCGTTTTGATACAATTCTATTATTTAAGGGAGTTCTATTACTTAAGAGTTCTACTCTTGATCCTCTCCCTATATATAATATATATATATATATATATATATATATATATATATATATACTGATCCGATTATTATCATATTAAGTTAGTCAATTGACTAATATAGTGCTAACGCGTAAAAAGAGATCACCTCCCTGCCTGCGTATCGACACTGTATTGATCAATTGACAAAAATAATTTCATTTTAATCACTCTTTACATATATTGTTAGGACTTGTGACTCATAACTGAGAAGTTCCTGAAAAAGGCCAAGTGCAGAGCGGAGTGAGGGAGCGAAGTGAAGCACTGGGATCAAACAAGATATGTAGCACTGGCGTGGCGGGAGCGCCGGGCGCAGACAAAAGTTTAATTAGAGTTAGAATAGGAGTAGCAGTTATATGCCTATATATACTGTCTATTGTAAAATCTTATGTAACTCAGTGAATACTAAAAAGGAACGCTGCCACTCCCGTGAACTACCCAAAATTAGGGAACCACGTAAATCTCTGTATTAATTCTTTACTGTCGTGTGCGTGTGTGATCTAATTATAACATATATACATTTTCAAGTTCAAAATATTTTATAACCATGGAAAATTTATGTACAAATACATATTATGGGAAAAAATGTTCAACAATTTATAAAATTTTATTTGTATTATAATTAAAACTAGATATAAACCAGCGCGTTGCGACGAGATTATTCATTTTGTTAATAATAAATTTATACGTGCAATTAATCAATTAAAATAAAATAAGAAGATGGTAGATTGTTGTGCGAAGATCAAATTTTGGTAGCATATGTTACATAGAGTTGGATAAAAGTTTTGTGCGCAAATACATATCCAAGTATAGAATTAATCTGATCACTAAACCCCAGAACATATATTAATTTCTTGATAAAAATATTTATAATGTAACCTATAGGGTTAAAAATGAGTACCTCTTTCATTCTAAAGCACTAATAAATATTTAGAAAGTGTTATGCACAATGTCATCGAGTTGTTATATTGATGTGATTGTTAGTGGCATATTTGAAGTCTGTTACATATTACACAAATCTCACCAATTCTCAAATATCTGACACATGTACTTGATGCATTTTAAAGAGTCCATGTCTCATATAAATGACGCCCAAAAATAGGTATACATAACCCATTCTGAGTCGCCAAATACTTGGTACAGAATACAAATATAACTTAATTATACAACATGAGCTGAGAGTTTTAACACAAATATTGTCTTCTAAACAATATCCAAACTCAAATGAAGTCCTCATTATAATTATTATCTCACTATTTTATAAAATAGTGAGGACTACTACAGCCACCATCTCGGACCGTGACTCCATTCCCCGAATAGTCTCGGCTACGTTCTCATTTCCTGAAGAGAACAATGAAAGCAAAAGGGTGAGCTCAACTAGCCCAATAAGAAATATTATGACTAAGATAATGCAGAATAAATTATCTTTAGCCTTCAACAGTGTTAAACTGATAGAATACAATAAACAACAAGTTTAACTGCAGCAGAACAAACAATCCATTAGAAGAGTCAAGTAGAGCATGATATCTACTGTCTTCTATGATTTAAAAAGTTTATCATCAATTTTATCACTGAGACTCAGCTTAATAAATAGTCCCCAGCACTGAATTATCCATACACTACGGTCAAGGATATTCATTAGTATCACATCCACGAATTATCCATGCACTACGGGCCAAGGATATTCTTGTTATCACCAATAGTCATGATCATGCCAATAATTATCTATCAGTGTACTACGGGCCAATAAGGACTTTTACCACATCATTTGTAACATTACAGGTCATGATTATATCAAATAATCCCTGATCATAATCATACCAATCAACAGTCTATCTATTCACTATGGGCCAAAGATGACTTTTACCACAATATAAGCATTGGGATGATGACAATGATATAAGAATTTAATTAAATGAGAGCAATGATAAATTTAAAAATTTATAATTTAATTTATCCAGAATTCAATAATTGTCCAAATTATCAACATGATATTGCTTTGTGGAGTAAAATTCAAGAATAATATTGTATCAAAAATAGTTTGGATCGAAAAAAATTAATTTTTATCATGAATAGTACCCCAGGTGAATAGTATTCGAGTGAATAGTACTTTATAAATAGTACCTAGTGAATAGTACTCCCATCCGGCAAAAAAGATTAAAATTTAACAATATTGTCTAAAAAAATATTCTCGTGAAAAGATACTCGATGAAGCGCAAATTTCAAGGATATTCTACTAATTTCAAGGAGTATAGAAGCAATACTTTAACAAAATGAGTGTAGAATTCGGAATCTGAAACGAAACAATATTACTTACATACTACAGAGTATGGAAGAAAATATTATTTCATACGAATATTGAACAAAAATAATATCCCTTACCTTAAAAAGAGAGTACTTCTGACTAGTAGGGTGGAGATATTTTTGAAGAAAACTTGCACTGTTTTCTACACTCAAAACTTCCTTAAACTATAAAGAAATACGCTCAATATTATAGAAGAATAATTTTCTGATTCTGGTGTGATTTTTAATTCTAAACTAAGCATCCTATTTATAGGAGAATGGAATGATACTATTTAAAAATAAAAATCACGGGTGAACAGTGTAGGAATCACGGGTGCTCAACCGGCGAAAACTTTAAAAAAATTTAATTTTAATATGCTGCACTATATAGCACTATGAACACACTATGCAGTACTATATGTGACGCCCCCAAAATTAGGTATACATCACCCATTCTGGGTCGTCAGATACATGGTACAGAATACAAATACAACTTACTAATACAACTGTCGTGTACAATACGACCAAACATAACTGTGAGTTTGAATACAATTATTGTCTACTAGAGACTATACAAACTCAAAAGGAGTCCTCATTATAATTATTGTCACACTATTTAATAGAATAGTGAGGACTACTAATACTATCATCTGGTCCATCACTCCGTTTCCGTACTCGTTCCAGCTATATTCTCATTTCCTGAAGAGAACAGTAAAAGAAATGGTGAGCTCAACTAGCCCAATAAGAAATATTATGACTAAGATAATGTAGAATAAATTATCATTAGCCTTCAACAATGTTAAACTGATAAAATATAACGAATATCAAGTTTAACTGCAACGGAACAAGCAATCCATTAAAAGAGTCAAGTAGAGAATAAAATCTACTATCTTCTATGATTTAAAAGGTTTTTTAACACTGTTATTGTTGGGACTCAGCTTAATAAAATAATCTACATCATCGAATCACCCCTGCACTACGACCAAGGATATTCTTTAGTATCACGACCACAATTATCCATGCACTACGGGCCAAGAATATTTGTGTACTCATTAATGGTCATGATCATGCCAACAACTGTTCATCAATGCACTACGGGCCAATGAGGACTTTTACCACACTCATTTGTAATATTACGGTCATGATTATACCGAATAATCCCTGGTCATAATCATACCAAGTCCATCTATGCACTACAGGCCACAGATGACTTTCAATATTTTATAAACATGAGGATGATGACAATGATATAAGAATTCAATAAAAATAAGTTCAAGAATTAATTTATCCAAGAATTAACAACGTCCAAATTGTCAACATGATACTGCTTTGTGGAGTAAAATTCAAGAATGCTTAGAAGAATATTTTCATGAAAAGATACTGGATGAACCGCAATTATCAAGGATATTTCACTAATTTCATGGAGTATAGAAGTTAAAACTTAACCAACTGAGTATAATAAAGAATGGAATAACAAAAGAAATCACCATGCATGCGATAGACCGCACAGACATGTTATTTCAACAGAATAATAAATAATAGAACCAGGTCCGACATAAAACGCACAGACAGGATATTCCAACAGAATAATAATAAAGACGGAACCAGGTCCGGTGTAAAACACACAGGCAGGATGTTCCAACAGAATAATAATAAAGACGGAACCAAGTCCAGTGTAAAACACACAAACAGGATGTTCCAACAGAATAATAATAAAGACGGAACCAGGTCCGGTGTAAAATACACAGACAGGATGTTCCAACAGAATAATAGAAGAATGTCACTAAGTATAGGGTAGACCGCGTATACAGGTTATTCCAACAGAATAATAAGAAATGGAATAACAACAGTTCTCTTCATGAATAAAAAAGAATAACACCCCTTACCGTTTTAAAAAAGAACTAAAATAAGGAAGTAGTTAAGTAGCAGAATACTTTTCTCTCTCTCTATAGTTTCTCTTTCTCTAGAGTTCAGTGAATTCGTAAGAAATAATGAAGGAATGAGCTGCTATTTATAGAAGAATGGACTGCATAGTAACTAATCCATGAACGGTCCAGATTGATTTACTTTAATCTGACGGTCCATATTTAAAGAAAAATCTTTTAAATAAAATATAATATATTCTATTTATAGAATAACTTTAATAAAGTATTTTGTTTTATATAAAAAGATGTTTCTGTTTTATTACGTTAATAATACGAATAAAACAAAACTTCATTATCGCTAAATAATTCATATTATTAACTGACAATAATTGAATCAAACTGAGTGACTTCTCACATAAGCGTTAATAATCAATACCGTGTGCTACTATGCAACCACACACATTACTGTACTTTTACTACCGAGTAGTTCAACAGTATCAATGGTAAAACTTTCGCCGTTATTTTTAATAAAATATTTTTGTCGTTTTCTCAATCCGACAATAATTTCGTTGTGGGGCCCACCAATAATTGTGCCGTTGTACGAATATTTCCTGTTAAAACGAATATTTTCCGACCAATCGAATATTATATAACAACTTGTGTACTTTGCAAAATTTATAAATATTACCCACAACTATAACATTATATCAAATTAACTCCATAATATTCAAAAATGATATTTATAGAAAATTCATCTTTATTTATAAAAGTTGGGGTCTTAGAACCTCCCCTTCTTATGAAATTTTGCCCTCGAAATTAGGGTACGTACCTGGTATGTCGAAGAGGTAAGGATACCTTGATTTCATTTCAGATTCTAACTCCCAAGTCATTTCCTCAACATCGTGGTTTCTCCACAAAACTTTGACTTCAGGTATAACCTTGGAGCGTAGAATATGTTCCTTCTTATCCAAGATTTGAACAGGAACTTCTTCATACGTTAAATCTTCTGCTATTTCGTCCGGTTCTAACTCAATAATGTGGTTCGGGTCTTCCACATATTTACGTAACATGGATATGTGAAAAACGTTATGAACACGAGACATACTTGGCGGTAAAGCGAGTCTATAAGCCACAGTTCCCACTCGATCGGGATTAAAAATGGATCGATAAATCGAGGATTGAGCTTTCCTCTCTTTTCAAATCTCGTAACTCCTTTCCATGGAGCAACACGTAAGAACACATGATCTCCTATATCAAATTCCACGTCCTTTCAATGAAGATCAGCATAACTCTTTTGTCGATCTTGTGAGATTTTTATACGTTGTCGGATCGTTTGAATCTTTTCTGTAGTCATACGTACCAACTCCGGTCCCAACAACGTTGCTTCACCCACCTCATCCCAGCATACTGGAGAACGACATTTTCTTCCATACAATACTTCGAATGGAGCCATGTCAATACTTGCTTGATAACTGTTGTTGTAGGAAAACTCCACCAATGGTAAGAACTTGTCCCAACTTCTCTTGAAATCAAGGACACAGAGTCTTAATAGATCTTCAAGAGTTTGAATAGTCCTCTCTGATTGTCCGTCCGTCTGAGGATGATATGCCGAACTAAATTGTAAATTCGTGTCCATATCTTTTTGTAAACTAACCCAAAATCGTGAAGTAAATCTTGGGTCTCGATCAAAAACTATGGATACTGGCATACCATGCAGTCTTATAATCTCGTTTATGTACATACGAGCAAGACGTTCAAGTGTATAAGTTTCTCGTATCGGTAAGAAATGAGTAGACTTGGTCAATCTATCAACAATGACCCAAATCGCATCTATACCTTGAGAAACCTTAGGAAGACCGGTAACGAAATCCATGGTAATGTGCTCCCACTTCCATTCTGAAATTTCAAGTGGTTGCAATGGACCTTTTGGTACTTGATGCTCCACTTTGACTCGTTGACAAGTTAGACACCTTGAGATAAACATCGCTATTTCTCTCTTCATATTACTCCACCAAAATGTATGACGAAGATCATGATACATTTTGGTACTTCCAAGATGGATTGCAAACGGTGTGTTGTGCGCCTCCATCATGATTTTATACTTTAAATCAGGGTTGTTAGGAACACAAAGTCTGGAGTTGACTCGAAGTATTCCTTCTTCATCGATTCTTGCTTCCGGCATAGCACCTTCTTGCACTTTCTTCCTCATACGCATCAGCTCCAGGTCTGTAGCTTGAGCAGCTTTAACTTTATCGATTAAAGTCGGTTCTATTCGTATATTCGTCATCATCACATGGGTCCCTGGAGTCTTTAACTCTATCTCCATCCTTTGCAAATCACACAAAATGGACCTTTGTGTTGACAATATCACACTCGTACTTGCATATGATCTTCTACTCAATGCGTCAGCTACCACGTTCGCTTTTTCAGGATGGTATTGAATGGTATGATCATAATCTTTCAACAGTTCAAGCCAACGTCGTTGTCGCATGCTGAGTTCCTTTTGAGTGAAGAAATATTTGAGGCTTTTATGATCCGTAAAGATCTCCACCTTCTCCCCATACAAGTAATGCCTCCAAATTTTAAGTGCAAAGACAACAGCTGCCAACTCTAGATCATGAGTAGGATAATTCCTCTTATATTCCTTGAGTTGTCTTGATGCATAGGCTATGACTTTTCCATGTTGCATGAGAACGCATCCCAACCCTTTGCTCGAAACATCACTGTAGATGACAAATCCCTCCGAGCCAGATGATATTGTTAGAACAGGTGCTGAAATGAGTCTCATCTTGAGTTCTTGAAAACTCTTCTCACATTCTTTGCTCCAACCGAACTTTGTATCTTTCCGAGTCAGCTGAGTTAATGGAATAGCGATTCGAGAAAATCCTTCCACGAATCTCTGATAATAACCAGCTAAACCAAGAAAGCTACGTACTTCGGTCACTGATTTAGGTTGCTCTCAGCTTTGAATAGCTTCAATCTTTGTCGGGTCAACAAATATACCACGATTTGATACTACGTTCCAAAGGAATGCTACCTCCTCTAGCCAGAACTCGTATTTCTTCAACTTGGCATAAAGCTTGTATTCACGAAGCTTTTGGAGTACCAGCCTCAAGTGTTGCTCATGATCTTCACGACTTTTGGAATAAATAAGGATGTCATCAATAAAGACGACCACAAAGTGATCCAAATATTCCTTGAATACCCGGTTCATCATATCCATAAAGGCAGCAGGAGCATTAGTCAATCCAAAGGACATGACTAGGAATTCATAATGCCCGTACCGAGTTCTGAAAGCCGTCTTTAGAATATCCTCAGTTCTAACCTTCAGCTGATGATATCCAGAACGAAGATCGATCTTTGAAAAGAATTGTGCTCCTTGCAACTGGTCAAACATGTCATCAATACGTGGCAATGGGTACCTATTTTTGATGGTGACATGATTCAACTCCCGATAATCAATACAAAGTCGCATACTTCCATTCTTCTTCACGAATAGCACAGAGCACCCCAAGGAGAAGTACTAGGACGAATAAAGCCAATGTCTACCAATTCCTGCAGTTGGATCTTTAACTCCTGAAGTTCAATAGGAGCCATTCGATATAGGGCTTTGGAAATGAGTTTTGTACCGAGTTCAAGGTCGATACAAAATTTAATTTCACGCTCTGGGGGTAGGCCAGGAAGTTCTTCAGGGAATACGTCAGGGAATTTATTAACAATAGAAATATCATTCAAAATTGACGTATTTTTGTTTAGATCCGTGACATGAGCTAAGAAAGCTTGACATCCGTTTTTTCAATAAACGAATAGCTTTATGGCTTGAGATGACATCGATTGATTTTAATGGTTTGGTTGCTTGAATTCGCATAATAGGTCGATTAGGAATATGAAAGCTAACAACCTTACGAAAATAATTAATTTTTGCATGATGAGTAGTTAACCAATCAATCCCTAGAATCACGTCAAATGCAAGTATTTTTAATGAAATAAGATCGACAGGTAATGTGTGGGTACCAACTTGAACCAAACAATACTTATAAACCGTGGATGTAATGAAGGTTTCTCCCAATGGAGTTTCAACAGATAAGTCAAAGTCTAATTTCTCCGGAGTCAAATTTAATCGATGAGCGCAAGTAGGAGAAATAAAAGAATGGGTAGAACCGGTATCAAATAAAGTATATACTTCGTTAGAGTTTATGATAAGCTTACCCGTGATGACCTCATTCGGGTTCCTTGCTTTCTGGGAGGTCACAACAAACGCTCTCCCTTGCACTACCGGTTTTGACTTTTCTGGGACGGCCTTTGGTGTCTCCATCCTGGCTGAACTTGTTTTTGGTAAACAATAAAATCGAGCTAAATGACCTTCTCTTCCACAATTATAACACGCTTTAGACTGCATCGCGCAGTTTAGACTGATGTGCCCCTCCCCTCCGCATTTGAAACATATGATAGGTGGTCGTTCTCCTTCCTTAACAACGGGTGCTGGTGCTGACGTCTTTCCATCATTGTTGAATCTCCTCTTCTTGAAATGACCATTCTTATTATTTTGTCATTGATTACCACTGAAGTGGTTACCATTTCTGGCATGTTGATTCCCTCCATGCTTGTTGTCACCGCTTCGATGACTGCTCTCACTGGTATTATCATTTTGCCGACTGCTCTTTTTTGGTTGCGTTGACTCGTTATCGCGCTCCACTAACTGAGCCCTATTCACAACATCTGAATATAAACACAGTTT
The DNA here is from genome assembly GCA_016801055.1 of Panax notoginseng. Classification (NCBI taxonomy): domain Eukaryota; kingdom Viridiplantae; phylum Streptophyta; class Magnoliopsida; order Apiales; family Araliaceae; genus Panax; species Panax notoginseng. The sequence continues at coordinate 45,273,950 of CM029022.1, forward strand.
ATGTGAAATAAGATGTTGACGTATCTCAAGTTTCAAACCTCGCAAAAACATTTGTGTTATTCGCTCTTCATTATCCACTAAGTGGGATGCAAACCGGGACAACTCAGCAAATTTAGCCTCATACTGCGACACAGTCATATTATTCTGCTCCAATTTGATGAACTCCACCTCCTTCATGTGACAAACACTTTCGAGAAATTATTTGTCATTGAACAGCTCTTGGAACTTCTCCCAAGACATCTTCAATGCGGTAGGTTGAGTACGCTTAATCGATTCCCACCAGTAATCTGCCTCTCCTCGCAACATAAAGGCGGCAAAGCGAACCTTTTGCTCCTCGGAGCATCCCAAGACATCAAATATCTTGGTGATCTGCTTTATCCATGTTTCCGCTATAAGTGGTTTTGGCTCTCCCTTAAACTCCGGTGGTCCCAACTCCTTGAACTGTTTAGCGGTGACCGTCCGAGAGTTTTCAGTGTTTCCACCTACATTTTGGACAGGAGCTGCTATCGCCTGCTGTTGCATGAACTGCATAAAGCTTCTGAACATTCCATCATTCATCATCTGGTCAGTATTGTTGTTTGCATGAGGATTGTCACCTTCCTGATGCACATTATCCTGATTATTGATATGTGATGAATCAACAGTCGCCTGTGCTCCATTGCTATTCTCAACATTCTCAGATGCCATTTTCAAATACTGCCACAAAATAAAAGTTAATTAATATGTCATATATTATCCTTATATTCTGACCGACCAATTAAATACCATGCAAATAAACTTAGGTCATACTAGCGAAGGAATTCCCCGTCTCTCCCCTCCTAGTTCTATTCTCACATCTTAGCCAGGGATCATATCCCTAAGCTTTGATACCAACTGTGACGCCCCTAAAATTAGGTATACATCACCTATCTTGGGTCGTCAGATACATGGTACAGAATACAAATACAACTTACTAATACAACTGTCGTGTACAATACGACTAAACAAAACTGTGAGTTTGAATACAATTATTGTCTACTAGAGACTATACAAACTCAAAAGGAGTCCTTATTACAATTATTGTCACACTATTTAATAGAATAGTGGGGACTACTAATACTATCATCTGGTCCATCACTCCGTTCCCTGACTCGTCCCAGCTATATTCTCATTTCCTGAAGAGAACAGTAAAAGAAAGGGTGAGCTCAACTAGCCCAGTAAGAAATATTATGACTAAGATAATGCAGAATAAATTATCATTAGCCTTCAACAGTGTTAAACTGATAAAATATAACGAACATCAAGTTTAACTGCAGCGGAACAAGCAATCCATTAAAAGAGTCAAGTAGAGAATAAAATCTACTATCTTCTATGATTTAAAAGGTTTTTCAACACTGTTATCGACGGGACTCAGTTTAATAAAATAATCCACATCATCGAATCACCCCTGCACTACGACAAGGATATTCTTTAGTATCACGACCATAATTATCCATGCACTACGGCCAAAAATATTTGTGTACTCATTAATGGTCATGATCATGCCAACAACTGTCCATCAATGCACTACGGGCCAATGAGGACTTTTACCACATCATTTGTAACATTACGGTCATGATTATACTGAATAATCCATGATCATAATCATACCAAGTCCATCTATGCACTATAGGCCACAGATGACTTTCAACATTTTATAAACATGAGGATGATGACAATGATATAAGAATTTAATAAAACAAGTTCAAGAATTAATTTATCCAAGAATTAACAACGTCCAAATTGTCAACATGATACTGCTTTGTGGAGTAAAATTCAAGAATGCTTAGAAAAATATTTTCATGAAAAGATACTAGATGAACCGCAATTATCAAGGATATTCCACTAATTTCATGGAGTATAAAAGTTAAAACTTAACCAACTGAGTATAATAAAGAATGGAATAACAAAAGAAATCACCATGCATGCGATAGACCACACAGACAGGTTATTCAAACAGAATAATAAATAATGAAACCAGGTCCGGCGTAAAACGCACAGACATGATATTCCAACAGAATAATAATAAAGACGGAACCAGGTCCGGTGTAAAACACACAGACATGATGTTCCAACAGAATAATAATAAAGACGAAACCAGGTCCGGTGTAAAACACACAGACATGATGTTCCAACAGAATAATAATAAAGACGAAACCAGGTCCGGTGTAAAACACACAGACAGGATGTTCCAAAAGAATAATAGAAGAATGTCACCAAGTATAGGGTAGACCGCGTATACAGGTTATTCCAACAGAATAATAAGAAATGGAATATCAACAGTTCTCTTCATGAATAAGAAAGAATAACACCCCTTACCGTTTTAAAAAAGAACTGAAATAAGGAAGTAGTTAAGTAGCAGAATACTTTTCTTCTCTCTCTCTATAGTTTCTCTCTCTAGAGTTCAGTGAATTCGTAAGAAATACTGAAGGAATGAGCTGTTATTTATAGAAGAATGGACTGCATAGTAACTAATCCATGAACGGTCCAGATTGATTTACTTTAATCTGACGGTCCATATTTAAAGAAAAATCTTTTAAATAAAATATAATATATTCTATTTATAGAATAACTTTAATAAAGTATTCTGTTTTATATAAAAAGATGTTTATGTTTTATTACGTTAATAATACGAATAAAACAAAACTTCATTATCGCTAAATAATTCATATTATTAACTGACAATAATTGAATCAAACTGAGTGACTTCTCACATAAGCATTAATAATCAATATCGTGTGCTACTATGCAACCACACGTATTACTGTACTTTTACTACCGAGTAGTTCAACAGTATCAATGGTAAAACTTCCACCGTTATTTTTAATAAAATATTTTTGTCGTTTTCTCAATCCGACAATAATTCCGTTGTGGGGTCCACCAATGATTGTGCCGTTGTACGAATATTCCCTGTTAAAATGAATATTCCCCGACCAATCGAATATTATATAACAACTTGTATACTTTGTAAAATTTATAAATATTACCCACAACTATAACATTATATCAAATTAACTCCATAATATTCAAAAATGATATTTATAGAAAATTCATCTTTATTTATAAAAGTTGGGGTCTTACACTATACAACACTATGCAGTTCTATGTAAATAAAATATAATATATTCTATTTTATATAAAAAATAAAATTTATATATATATACATATATATATATATATATATATATATATATATATATATATAGAGAGAGAGAGAGAGAGAGAGAAACAAAACTGAGATAACTTTCTCCCGAAGATTTTGAAAAATGGGTAAGTGGGGGTCCAAATAATACGCCAAACATACAACAAATACTTCATTAAAATTCCCCTTATTTATCTCAATTTACTTGGCTTCACAAAATATATTTTTAATAACATTCATCATTAATATTATAACTTACAATATTAATTAACAACCAGATTATTTTCAAGCAAGAGGGGGCTTTTCGATAAGGATTTCTCCCTATTGGCGCGCAATTAGATGACCAAATCCATTTTCTCGATAGAACTTTCTAGACATCGTCAATAATGCAAATAATAATATGAATAACTTTGTTGTCTCAATTATTGATTTAATAATATAAAATATTGTGACAATAATTGAATCAATAACGTGAGATACTATGCAGCAATTATTGTAGTAATAATTGAGTGACTTCTCACGTAAGCATCAATAATCAATACCGTGTGCTGCTATGCAACCACGCGTATTACTGTTCATTTATCACCGAGTATTTCAACAGTTAACGGTAATAGATTTGCCGTTACTTTTTTAAAAGTTATTTCTGCCGTTTTCTAACTCTGACAATAAATCTGTTATGGGGTCCACCAATGATTGTGCCATTGTACGAATATTTTCTATTAAAATGAATATTCCCCGACCAATCGAATATTTTATAACAACTTGCTTACTTTGCAAAATTTATAAATATTACCCACAACTATAATATTATATCAAATCCATACCATAATATTCAAAAATTTATTTTGAGAAAAAAATTCATCTTTATTCATAAAAGTTGGGGTCTTACAACCTCCCCTTCTTATGAAATTTTATCCTCGAAATTGGTATACGTACCTAGTACGACAAAGAGGTGAGGATACCTTGATTTTATTTGAGATTCTAACTCCCAGGTCATTTCCTCAACATCGTGGTTTCTCCACAAAACTTTGACTTGAGGTATAACCTTAGAGCGTAGAATATGTTCTTTCTTATCCAAGATTTTAACAGGTACCTCTTCATACGTTAAATCTTCCGCTATCTCGTCTGGTTCTAACTCAATAATGTGGTTCGGGTCTTCCACATATTTACGTAACATAGACATGTGAAAAACGTTATGAACACGAGACATACTTAGCAGTAAGGCGAGTCTATAAGCCACAGTTCTTACTCGATCGAGGATTTCAAATGGGTCAATGAATCGAGGATTAAGTTTTTCTCTCTTTTCAAATCTTGTAACTCCTTTCCATGGAGCAACACGTAACAATACATGATCTCCAACATTGAATTCCACGTCCTATCGATGAAGATCAACATAACTCTTTTGTAGATCTTGTGAGGTTTTTACACGTTATCGGATTATTTGAATCTTTTTCGTAGTCATACGTACCAACTCTGGTCCCAACAATGTTGCTTCACCCACCTCGTCCCAGCATACTGGAGAACGACACTTTCGTCCATACAACGCCTCGAATGGAGCCATGCCAATACTTGCTTAATAACTGTTGTTGTAGAAGAATTCTACCAATGGAAAGAACTTGTCCCAACTTTCTTTGAAGTCAAGGACACAGAGTCTTAATAGATCTTCAAGAGTTTGAATAGTCCACTCCGACTGCTTATCCGTCTGAGGATGATATATCGAACTAAATCGTAAATCCATGCCCATAGCTTTTTGCAAACTAACCCAAAATTGTGAAGTGAATCTTGGGTCTCGATCAGAAACTATGGATACTGGCATACCATGCAGTCTTACAATCTCATTTATGTATATACGAGCAAGACGTTCAAGTGAATAAGTTTCTCGTATAGGTAAAAAATGAGCAGACTTGGTTAACCTATCGACAATGACCCAAATTTTATCTATGCCTTGAGAAACCTTGGGAAGACCAGTAACGAAATCCATGGTAATGTGCTCCCACTTCTATTCTAGAATTTCAAGTGGTTGTAATGGACCTTTTGGCACTTGATGCTCCGCCTTGACATGTTGACAAGTTAAACACCTTGAGATAAATTCCGCTATCTCTCTCTTCATATTGCTCCACCAAAATGTATGTCGAATATCACGATACATTTTTTTACTCCTAGGATAGATTGCAAACGGTGTGTTGTGCTCCTCCATCATGATTTTATACTTCAAGTCAGAGTCGTTAGAAACACAAAGTCTAAAGTTGACTCAAAGTATTCCTTCTTTATCGATTCTTGCTTTCGGAATAACACCTTCTTGTACTTTCTTGCTCATACGCATCAGCTTCAAGTTTGTAGCTTGAGAAGCTTTAACTTTATCGATTAAAGTTGGTTCTACTCGTATATTTGTCATGATCACGTGGGTCCCCAGAGTCTTTAACTCTATCTCCATCCTTTGTAAGTCATATAAAATGGGCCTTTGCGTTGACAATATAGCACTCGTACCCACATATGATCTTCTACTCAATGCGTCAGCTACCACGTTTGTTTTTTTAGGATGGTATTGAATGGTATGATTGTAATCTTTCAACAGCTAGAGCCAAAGTCGTTGCCGCATGTTGAGTTCCTTTTGGGTGAAGAAATATTTGAGGCTTTTATGATCCGTATAGATCTCCACTTTCTTCCCATATAGGTAATGTCTCCAGATTTTAAGCTCAAAAATGACTGCTGCCAACTCTAGATTATGAGTAGGATAATTCCTCTCATATTCTTTGAGTTATCATGAGGCATAGGCTATGACTTTTTCATGTTACATGAGAACACATCCTAACCCTCTGCCTGAAGCATCGCTGTAGATGACAAATCCCTCCGAACTAGATGGTATTGTCAGAACAGGTGTTGAAATGAGTCTCCTCTTGAGTTCTTGAAAACTCTTCTCATATTCCTCGCTCTAACCAAATTTTATATCTTTTCAAGTCAGCTAAGTTAATGGAGTAGCGATTCGAGAAAACCCTTCTACTAATCTCCGATAATAACCAGCTAAGCCGAGAAAGCTATATACTTCGGTCACTGACTTAGGTTACTCCTAGCTTTGTATTGCTTCAATCTTTGCTGGGTCAATAGATATTCCGTGATTTGATATCAAGTGCCCAAAGAATACTACTTTATCAAGCCAGAACTCGCATTTCTTCAACTTGGCATAAAGCTTATTTTCACGAAGCTTTTGGAGTATCAGCCTCAAGTGTTGCTCATGATCTTCACGACTTTTGGAGTATATGAGGATTTCATCAATAAAGACAACGACAAAATGATCCAAATATTCCTTGAATACTCGGTTCATCATATCCATGAAGGCAACAGGAGTATTAGTCAATCCAAAAGACATGACTATGAATTCATAATGCCCATATCGAGTTCTGAAAGCAGTCTTTCAAATGTCATCAGTTTTAATCTTTAGTTGATGATATTTGGAATGAAGATCGATCTTTAAAAAAAAATTGGCGCATTGCAACTGGCAAACAGGTCATCATTGCGCAGCAACGGGTACCTATTTTTGACGGTGACATGATTCAACTCCCGATAATCAATACAAAGTCGCATACTCCCATCTTTCTTCTTTACGAACAGAACAGGAGCACCCCAAGGAGACGTACTAGGACGAATGAAACCGATGTCTAACAATTCCTGATGTTGAGTTTTAAACTCCTGAAGTTCAATAGGAGTCATTCGATATGAGAATTTGGAAATAAGTTTTGTACCGGGTTCAAGGGCGATACAAAATTTAATTTCACGCTCTGGGGGTAGGCTAGGAAGTTCTTCAAGAAATACATCAAAAAATTTATTAACAATAGAAATATCATTCAAATCTGACGTATTTTTGTTTAAATCTGTGATATGGGCTAAGAAAGCTTGACATCCGTTTTTCAATAAACGAATGGCTTTATGGCTTGATATGACAGTGATTGACTTTAGTAGTTTGGTTGCTTGAATTCGCATAATAGGTTAGTTAGGAATATGAAAACTAACAACCTTACGAAAATAATCAATTTTAGCATGATGAGTAGTTAACCAATCAGTCCCTAAAATTACATCAAATGCAAGTATTTTCAAAGAGATAAGATCGACAGGTAATGTGCGGGTGCCGATTTATATCAAACAAGATTTATAAACAGTGGATGTAATGAAGAGTTTCGACAGATAAGTCAAAGTCTAATTTCTCTGGAGTCAAATTTAAACGTTGAGCGCAAGTAGGAGAAATAAAAGAATGGGTAGAACCGGTATCAAATAAGGTATAATATTTGCAAGAGTTTATGATTAGCTTACCCGTGATAACTTCGTTCGGGTTTCTCGCTTTTTGGGAGGTCACGACAAACGCTCTCCCTTAAATTATCGACTTTGACTTGTCTGGGACGGCCTTTGGTGTCTCCATCCCAGCTGGGCTTGACTTCACTGCACGGCAAAATCGGACTAGGTGACCTTCTCTTCCGTAATTATAACATGCTTTGGACTGCATCGTGCAGTTTGGACTGATGTGTCCATCCCCTCCGCATTTGAAGCATACGATCGGTGGTCGTTCTCCTTCCTTAAAAATGGGTGCTGGTGCTGCAGTCTTTCTATTATTGTTGAACCTTCTTTTCTTGAAATTTCCACTTCTATTATCTTGGCCATGATTACCACCGAAGTGGTTACCATTTCTGGCATGTTGATTCCCTCCACGTTTGTTGTCACCGCTTCGATGACTGCTACCACTGGTATTATCGATTTGCCGGCTGCTCTCTCTTGGTTGGGTTGACTCATTATCGCGCTCCAATAATTGAGCCCTATTCACAACATCTGAATACAAGCAAAGTTTGTGAGAAATGAGGTATTGACGTATTTCGGGTTTCAAGCCTTGCAGAAACATTCGCATCAATCTCTCCTCATTATCTATCAAATGGGATGCAAACCGGGATAACTCCGCAAATTTAGCCTCGTACTATGATACGGTACTACGATACGGTCATATTGTTTTGCTCCAGCTTGATGAACTCCACCTCCTTCATGTGACGAATACTTTCGGAAAAGTACTTATCGTTGAACAGTTCTTAGAACTTCTCCCAAGACATCTTTAGTGCGGCAGGTTGAGTATGTTTTACAGATTTCCACCAGTAATTTGTCTCTCCTCTCAACATGAAGGTGGCAAAGGGAACCTTTTGCTCCTCGAAGCATCCCAAGACATCAAATATCTTGATGATCTGCTTTATCCACGTCTCTGCCTTAAGTGGTTATGGCTTTTCCAAAAACTCCGGTGGCCCCAGCTCCTTGAACTGCTTAGCAGTGACCATCCGTGTAAGACCCCAACTTTTATAAATAAAGATGAATTTTCTATAAATATCATTTTTGAATATTATGGAGTTAATTTGATATAATGTTATAGTTGTGGGTAATATTTATAAATTTTGCAAAGTACGCAAGTTGTTATATAATATTCGATTGGTCGGGGAATATTCGTTTTAACAGAGAATATTCGTACAACGGCACAATCATTGGTGGACCCCACAACGGAATTATTATCGGATTGAGAAAACGACAAAAATATTTTATTAAAAATAACGGCGGAAGTTTTACCATTGTTACTGTTGAACTACTCGGTAGTAAAAGTACAGTAATACGTATGGTTGCATAGTAGCACACGGTATTGATTATTAATGCTTATGTGAGAAGTCACTCAGTTTGATTCAATTATTGTCAGTTAATAATATGAATTATTTAGCGATAATGACGTTTTGTTTTATTCGTATTATTAACGTAATAAAACAGAAACATCTTTTTATATAAAACAGAATACTTTATTAAAGTTATTCTATAAATAGAATATATTATATTTTATTTAAAAGATTTTTCTTTAAATATGGACCGTCAGATTAAAGTAATCAATCTGGACCGTTCATGGATTAGTTACTATGCATTCTATTTTTCTATAAATAGCAGCTCATTCCTTCATTATTTCTTACGAATTCACTGAACTCTAGAGAGAGAAACTATAGAGAGAAACTATAAAGAGAGAGAAGAAGAGTATTCTGCTACTTAACTACTTCCTTATTTCAGCTCTTCTTTAAAACGGTAAGGGGTGTTATTCTTTCTTATTCATGAAGAGAACTGTTGTTATTCCATTTCTTATTATTCTGTTGGAATAACCTGTATACGCGGTCTACCCTATACTTGGTGACATTCTTCTATTATTCTGTTGGAACATCCTGTCTGTGTGTTTTACACCGGACCTGGTTCCGTTTTTATTATTATTCTGTTGGAACATCCTGTCTGTGTGTTTTACACCGGACCTGGTTCCGTATTGTTATTATTCTGTTGGAACATCCTGTCTGTGTGTTTTACACCGGACCTGGTTCCATTATTTATTATTCTGTCGGAATATCCTGTCTGTGCGTTTACGCCGGACCTGGTTCCATTATTTATTATTCTGTTGGAATAACCTGTCTGTGCGGTCTATCGCATGCATGGTGATTTCTTTTGTTATTCCATTCTTTATTATACTCAGTTGGTTAAGTTTTGACTTCTATACTCCATGAAATTTGTGGAATATCCTTGATAATTGCGTTCATCCAGTATCTTTTCATGAAAATATTCTTCTAAGCATTCTTGAATTTTACTCCACAAAGCAGTATCATGTTGACAATTTGGACGTTGTTAATTCTTGGATAAATTAATTCTTGAACTTGTTTTATTGAATTCTTATATCATTGTCATCATCCTCATGTTTATAAAATGTTGAAAGTCATCTGTGGCCTGTAGTGCATAGATGGACTTGGTATGATTATGACCAGGGATTATTCGGTATAATCATGACCGTAATGTTACAAATGATGTGGTAAAAGTCCTCATTGGCCCGTAGTGCATTGATGGACAGTTGTTGGCATGATCATGACCATTAATGAATACACGAATATCCTTGGCCGTAGTGCAGGGGTGATTCGATGATGTGGATTATTTTATTAAGCTGAGTCCCAGCGATAACAGTGTTGAAAAACCTTTTAAATCATAAAAGATAGTAGAGTTTATTTTCTACTTGACTCTTTTAATGGATTGCTTGTTCCGCTGCAGTTAAACTTGATGTCTATTATATTTTATCAGTTTAACATTGTTGAAGGCTAATGATAATTTATTCTGCATTATCTTAGTCATAATATTTCTTACTGGGCTAGTTGAGCTCACCCTTTCTTTCACTGTTCTCTTCAGGAAATGAGAACGTAGCTGGGGCAAGTCGGGGAACGGAGTGATGGTCCGAATGATAGTATTAGTTAGTAGTCCTCACTATTCTATGTAATAGTGTGTTAATAAATGTAATGAGGACTCCTTTTGAGTATGAATACTCTCTAGAAGATAATATTTGTATTCAAACTCACAGTTTATGTTTTGTCGTATTGTACACGACAGTTGTATTAGTAAGTTGTATTTGTATTCTGTACTATGTATCTGACGACCCAAGATGGGTGATGTATACCTAATTTTGGGGGCGTCACAGTTGGTATCAGAGCTTAGGGATATGATCCCTGGCTAAGATGTGAGAATAGAACTAGGAGGGGAGAGACGGGGAATTCCTTCGCTAGTATGACCTACCTAAGTTTATTTGCATGGTATTTAATTGGTCGGTCATAATATAAGGATAATATATGACATATCAATTAACTTTTATTTTGTGGCAGTATCTGAAAATGGCATCTGAGAATGTTGAGAATAGCAATGGAGCACAGGCGACTGTTGATTCACCACATATCAATAATCAGGATAATGTGCATCAGGAAGGTGACAATCCTCATGCAAACAACAACACTGACCAGATGATGAATGATGGAATGTTCAGAAACTTTATGCAGTTCATGCAACAGCAGGCGAGAGCGGCTCCTGTCCAAAATATAGGTGGAAACACTGAAAACTCTCGGACGGTCACCGCTAAACAGTTCAAGGAGCTGGGACCACCAGAGTTTAAGGGAGAGCCAAAACCACTTATAGCGGAAACATGGATAAAGCAGATTACCAAGATATTTGATGTCTTGGGATGCTCCGAGGAGCAAAAGGTTCCCTTTGCCGCCTTTATGTTGCGAGGAGAGGCAGATTACTGGTGGAAATCGATTAAGCGTACTCAACCTGCCGCACTGAAGATGTCTTGGGAGAAGTTCCAAGAGCTGTTCAATGACAAATACTTTCCCGAAAGTGTTCGTCACATGAAGGAGGTGGAGTTCATCAAATTGGAGCAGAATAATATGACCGTGTCGCAGTATGAGGCTAAATTTGCTGAGTTGTCCCGGTTTGCGTCCCACTTGGTGGATAATGAAGAGCGAATGACGCGAATGTTTTTGCGAGGTTTGAAACCTGAGATACGTCAACATCTTATTTCTCATAAACTGTGTTTGTATTCAGATGTTGTGAATAGGGCTCAGTTAGTGGAGCGCGATAACGAGTCAACGCAACCAAAAGAGAGCAGTCGGCAAAATGATAATACCAGTGAGAGCAGTCATCGAAGCGGTGACAACAAGCGTGGAGGGAATCAACAGGCCAGAAATGGTAACCACTTCGGTGGTAATCAGGGCCAAAACAATAAGAATGGTCATTTCAAGAAGAGGAGATTCAACAATGATGGAAAGACGTCAGCACCAGCACCCGTTGTTAAGGAAGGAGAACGACCACCTATCATATGTTTCAAATGCGGAGGGGAGGGGCACATCAGTCCAAACTGCGCGATGCCGTCTAAAGCATGTTATAATTGTGGAAGAGAAGGTCATTTAGCTCGATTTTGTCGTTTACCAAAAACAAGTTCAGCCAAGATGGAGACACCAAAGGCCGTCCCAGAAAAGTCAAAACCGGTAGTGCAAGGGAGAGCGTTTGTTGTGACCTCCCAGAAAGCAAGGAACCCGAATGAGGTCATCACGGGTAAGCTTATCATAAACTCTAACGAAGTCTATACTTTATTTGATACCGGTTCTACCCATTCTTTTATTTCTCCTACTTGCGCTCATCGATTAAATTTGATTCCGGAGAAATTAGACTTTGACTTATCTGTTGAAACTCCATTGGGAGAAACCTTCATTACATCCACGGTTTATAAGTCTTGTTTGGTTCAAGTTGGTACCCACACATTACCTGTCGATCTTATTTCATTAAAAATACTTGCATTTGACGTGATTCTAGGGATTGATTGGTTAACTACTCATCATGCAAAAATTGATTGTTTTCGTAAGGTTGTTAGCTTTCATATTCCTAATCGACCTATTATGCGAATTCAAGCAACCAAACCATTAAAATCAATCGCTGTCATCTCAAGCCATAAAGCTATTCGTTTATTGAAAAACGGATGTCAAGCTTTCTTAGCTCATGTCACGGATCTAAACAAAAATACGTCAGTTTTGAATGATATTTCTATTGTTAATAAATTCCTGACGTATTCCCTGAAGAACTTCCTGGCCTACCCCCAGAGCGTGAAATTGAATTTTGTATCGACCTTGAACCCGGTACAAAACCCATTTCCAAAGCCCCATATCGAATGGCTCCTATTGAACTTCAGGAGTTAAAGATCCAACTGCAGGAATTGTTAGACATTGGCTTTATTCGTCCTAGTACTTCTCCTTGGGGTGCTCCTGTTCTATTCGTGAAGAAGAAAGATGGAAGTATGCGACTTTGTATTGATTATCGGGAGTTGAATCATGTCACCATCAAAAACAGGTACCCATTGCCACGTATTGATGACCTGTTTGACCAGTTGCAAGGAGCACAATTCTTTTCAAAGATCGATCTTCGTTCTGGATATCATCAGCTGAAGGTTAGAACTGAGGATATTCCAAAGACGGCTTTTAGAACTCGGTACGGGCATTATGAATTCCTAGTCATGTCCTTTGGATTGACTAATGCTCCTGCTGCCTTCATGGATATGATGAACCGGGTATTCAAGGAATATTTGGATCACTTTGTGGTCGTCTTTATTGATGACATCCTTATTTATTCCAAAAGCCGTGAAGATCATGAGCAACACTTGAGGCTGGTACTCCAAAAGCTTCGTGAATACAAGCTTTATGCCAAGTTGAAGAAATGCGAGTTCTGGCTGGAGGAGGTAGCATTCCTTGGGCACGTAGTATCAAGTCGTGGAATATCGGTTGACCCGGCAAAGATTGAAGCTATTCAAAGCTGGGAGCAACCTAAATCAGTGACCGAAGTACGTAGCTTTCTTGGTTTAGCTGGTTATTATCGGAGATTCGTGGAAGGATTTTCTCGAATCGCTACTCCATTAACTCAGCTGACTCGGAAAGATACAAAGTTCGGTTGGAGCGAAGAATGTGAGCAGAGTTTTCAAGAACTCAAGAGGAGACTCATTTCAGCACCTGTTCTAACAATACCATCTGGCTCGGAGGGATTTGTCATCTACAGTGATGCTTCGAGCAAAGGGTTGGGATGCGTTCTCATGCAACATGGAAAAGTCATAGCCTATGCATCAAGACAACTCAAGGAATATGAGAGGAATTATCCTACTCATGATCTAGAGTTGGCAGCTGTTGTCTTTGCACTTAAAATTTGGAGGCATTACTTGTATGGGGAGAAGGTGGAGATCTTTACGGATCATAAAAGCCTCAAATATTTCTTCACTCAAAAGGAACTCAACATGCGACAACGACGTTGGCTTGAACTGTTGAAAGATTATGATCATACCATTCAATACCATCCTGGAAAAGCGAACGTGGTAGCTGACGCATTGAGTAGAAGATCATATGCAAGTACGAGTGCGATATTGTCAACACAAAGGCCCATTTTGTGTGACTTGCAAAGGATGGAGATAGAGTTAAAGACTCCAGGGACCCATGTGATGATGGCGAATATACGAGTAGAACCGACTTTAATCGATAAAGTTAAAGCTGCTCAAGCTACAGACCTGGAGCTGATGCGTATGAGGAAGAAAGTGCAAGAAGGTGCTATGCCGGAAGCAAGAATCGATGAAGAAGGAATACTTCGAGTCAACTCCAGACTTTGTGTTCCTAACAACCCTGATTTAAAGTATGAAATCATGATGGAGGCGCACAACACACCGTTTGCAATCCATCCTGGAAGTACCAAAATGTATCATGATCTTCGTCATACATTTTGGTGGAGCAATATGAAGAGAGAGATAGCGTTGTTTATCTCAAGGTGTCTAACTTGTCAACGAGTCAAAGCGGAGCATCAAGTACCAAAAGGTCCATTGCAACCACTTGAAATTCCAGAATGGAAGTGGGAGCACATTACCATGGATTTCGTTACCGGTCTTCCTAGGGTTTCTCAAGGTATTGATGCGATTTGGGTCATTGTTGATAGATTGACCAAGTCTGCTCATTTCTTACCGATACGAGAAACTTATACACTTGAACGTCTTGCTCGTATGTACATAAACGAGATTGTAAGACTGCATGGTATGCCAGTATCCATAGTTTCTGATCGAGACCCAAGATTCACTTCACGATTTTGGGTTAGTTTACAAAAAGCTATGGGCACGGAGTTACGATTTAGTTCAGCATATCATCCTCAGACGGACGGACAATCAGAGAGGACTATTCAAACTCTTGAAGATCTATTAAGACTCTGTGTCTTTGACTTCAAGGGAAGTTGGGACAAGTTCTTACCATTGGTGGAGTTTTCCTACAACAACAGTTATCAAGCAAGTATTGGCATGGCTCCATTCGAAGCATTGTATGGAAGAAAATGTCGTTCTCCAGTATGCTGGGATGAGGTGGGTGAAGCAACGTTGTTGGGACCGGAGTTGGTACGTATGACTACAGAAAAGATTCAAACGATCCGACAACGTATAAAAACCTCACAAGATCGACAAAAGAGTTATGCTGATCTTCATCGAAAGGACGTGAAATTTGATGTAGGAGATCATGTGTTCTTACGTGTTGCTCCATGGAAAGGAGTTACGAGATTTGGAAAGAGAGGAAAGCTCAATCCTCGATTCATCGGTCCATTTTTAATCCTCGATCGAGTAGGAACTGTGGCTTATAGACTCGCTTTACCGCCAAGTATGTCTCGTGTTCATAACGTTTTTCACATATCCATGTTACGCAAATATGTGGAAGACCCGAACCACATTATTGAGTTAGAACCGGACGAAATAGCGGAGGATTTGACGTATGAAGAAGTTCCTGTTCAAATCTTGGATAAGAAGGAACATATTCTACGCTCCAAGGTTATACCTCAAGTCAAAGTTTTGTGGAGAAACCACGATGTTGAGGAAATGACTTGGGAGTTAGAATCTGAAATGAAATCAAGGTATCCTTACCTCTTCGACATACCAGGTACGTACCCTAATTTCGAGGGCGAAATTTCATAAGAAGGGGAGGTTGTAAGACCCCAACTTTTATAAATAAAGATGAATTTTCTATAAATATCATTTTTGAATATTATGGAGTTAATTTGATATAATGTTATAGTTGTGGGTAATATTTATAAATTTTGCAAAGTACGCAAGTTGTTATATAATATTCGATTGGTCGGGGAATATTCGTTTTAACAGGGAATATTCGTACAACGGCACAATCATTGGTGGACCCCACAACGAAATTATTGTCGGATTGAGAAAACGACAAAAATATTTTATTAAAAATAACGGCGAAAGTTTTACCATTGTTACTGTTGAACTACTCGGTAGTAAAAGTACAGTAATACGTGTGGTTGCATAGTAGCACACGGTATTGATTATTAATGCTTATGTGAGAAGTCACTCAGTTTGATTCAATTATTGTCAGTTAATAATATGAATTATTTAGCGATAATGACGTTTTGTTTTATTCGTATTATTAACGTAATAAAACAGAAACATCTTTTTATATAAAACAGAATACTTTATTAAAGTTATTCTATAAATAGAATATATTATATTTTATTTAAAAGATTTTTCTTTAAATATGGACCGTCAGATTAAAGTAATCAATCTGGACCGTTCATGGATTAGTTACTATGCATTCTATTTTTCTATAAATAGCAGCTCATTCCTTCATTATTTCTTACGAATTCACTGAACTCTAGAGAGAGAAACTATAAAGAGAGAGAAGAAGAGTATTCTGCTACTTAACTACTTCCTTATTTCAGCTCTTCTTTAAAACGGTAAGGGGTGTTATTCTTTCTTATTCATGAAGAGAACTGTTGTTATTCCATTTCTTATTATTCTGTTGGAATAACCTGTATACGCGGTCTACCCTATACTTGGTGACATTCTTCTATTATTCTGTTGGAACATCCTGTCTGTGTGTTTTACACCGGACCTGGTTCCGTTTTTATTATTATTCTGTTGGAACATCCTGTCTGTGTGTTTTACACCGGACCTGGTTCCGTTTTTATTATTATTCTGTTGGAACATCCTGTCTGTGTGTTTTACACCGGACCTGGTTCCGTTTTTATTATTATTCTGTTGGAACATCCTGTCTGTGTGTTTTACACCGGACCTGGTTCCGTATTGTTATTATTCTGTTGGAACATCCTGTCTGTGTGTTTTACACCGGACCTGGTTCCATTATTTATTATTCTGTCGGAATATCCTGTCTGTGCGTTTACGCCGGACCTGGTTCCATTATTTATTATTCTGTTGGAATAACCTGTCTGTGCGGTCTATCGCATGCATGGTGATTTCTTTTGTTATTCCATTCTTTATTATACTCAGTTGGTTAAGTTTTGACTTCTATACTCCATGAAATTTGTGGAATATCCTTGATAATTGCGGTTCATCCAGTATCTTTTCATGAAAATATTCTTCTAAGTATTCTTGAATTTTACTCCACAAAGCAGTATCATGTTGACAATTTGGACGTTGTTAATTCTTGGATAAATTAATTCTTGAACTTGTTTTATTGAATTCTTATATCATTGTCATCATCCTCATGTTTATAAAATGTTGAAAGTCATCTGTGGCCTGTAGTGCATAGATGGACTTGGTATGATTATGACCAGGGATTATTCGGTATAATCATGACCGTAATGTTACAAATGATGTGGTAAAAGTCCTCATTGGCCCGTAGTGCATTGATGGACAGTTGTTGGCATGATCATGACCATTAATGAATACACGAATATCCTTGGCCGTAGTGCAGGGGTGATTCGATGATGTGGATTATTTTATTAAGCTGAGTCCCAGCGATAACAGTGTTAAAAGACCTTTTAAATCATAAAAGATAGTAAAGTTTATTTTCTACTTGACTCTTTTAATGGATTGCTTGTTCCGCTGCAGTTAAACTTGATGTCTATTATATTTTATCAGTTTAACATTGTTGAAGGCTAATGATAATTTATTCTGCATTATCTTAGTCATAATATTTCTTACTGGGCTAGTTGAGCTCACCCTTTCTTTCACTGTTCTCTTCAGGAAATGAGAACGTAGCTGGGGCAAGTCGGGGAACGGAGTGATGGTTCGAATGATAGTATTAGTTAGTAGTCCTCACTATTCTATGTAATAGTGTGTTAATAAATTTAATGAGGACTCCTTTTGAGTATGAATACTCTCTAGAAGATAATATTTGTATTCAAACTCACAGTTTATGTTTTGTCGTATTGTACACGACAGTTGTATTAGTAAGTTGTATTTGTATTCTGTACTTTGTATCTGACGACCCAAGATGGGTGATGTATACCTAATTTTGGGGGCGTCACAATCCGTTAGTTGTCAGTGTTTCCACCTGCATTTTCAATCGGAGTCGCTCTTGCCTGATGTTGTATGAATTGCATAAAGCCTCTGAATATCCCATCGTTCATCATTTGGTTGGTGTTGTTGTTTACCTGAGGATTATTGCCTTCCTGATAAACATTATCCTAGGTATTGATCGTTGGTGACTCAACGGTCTCATGTGCTTCATTGCTTATCTCAATATTTTCAGATGCCATTTTCAAACACTGCCATAAAATAAGGGTTAATTGACATGCCACATAATATCCCTATATTCTGACCGACCAATTAAATAACAAATAAGTTTAGGTAGGTTATATTAACGAATGATTTACCCATCTCTCCCCTCCTTGTTCTAGTCTCACATCTCAGCCAAGGATCATATCCCTAAGTTTTGATACCAACTGTGACGCCTCCAAAATAGGTATACATAACCCATTATGAGTCGCCAAATACTTGGTACAGAATACAAATACAACTTAATTATACAACATGAGCTGAGAGTTTTAACTCGAATATTATCTTCTAGACAATATCCAAACTCAAATAGAGTCCTTATTATAATTATTATCACACTATTTTATAAAATAGTGAGGACTACTACAGCCACCATCTCGAACCGTCACTCCGTTCTCTGACTAGTCCCGACTACGTTCTCAATTCCTGAAGAGAAAAATAAAAGCAAAAGGGTGAGCTCAACTAGCTCATTAAGAAATATTATGACTAAGATAATGCAGAATAAATTATCGTTAGACTTCAACAATGTTAAACTGATAAAATACAATAAACAACAAGTTTAACTGCAGCGGAACAAGCAATCCATTAGAAGAGTCAAGTACAACATGATATCTACTATCTTTTATGATTTAAAAAGTTTATCATTAATTTTATCGCTGAGAGTCAGCTTAATAATTAATCCCCAGCACTGAATTATCCATGCATTACGTCCAAGGATTTTCGAGGGCCATCTCCTAGCTCACAAGGAGTAACCACTATTGGCCTAAACATGCCAGTTGGAGATCCTGCATTCATGAACAGACACGATCATGGAGAATGGCTAAGTCAAAGCGAGATGGAAGACATTGCATGAAGAGACGAAGCCAACAGAAGAAGGAGAGTGTGACGCCCCCAAAATAGGTATGCAGAATCCATTTTGAGTCGCCAAATACATGGTACAGAAAATAAATACAAACTTAATTATAAAAGTGTTGTGTAACATAAGCTGAGAGTTTTAACACGAATATTGTCTTCTAGACAATATTCAAACTCAAATGGAGTCACACTATTTTATAAAATAGTGAGCACTACTACAGCCACCATGTGACAACCCCAAAACAGATCCATTCCATCCAACCTATTCTGAGTCGCCAAATACATGGTACAGAAAATAACTACAACTTTATTACAATAATTGTCGTACAAAATACAACAACACATATGCTGTGAGTTTGGATACAAATATATACCAAATGTGACTCATGTCCCAATCGTGGACAGCACCTCACAATGATACCTTACATAAAGGTATAGTCAAAAATTATTTTAGAAATTAGAATCTTTGGGAAGTGCTCAAGGAAACCTTCGTACATGGGAGGCCATGCATCTAGGTTATGATAGATATCATATGGCCACAGAATTATCCTTAGTTGACCCAATAAACCCCAAAGAAAAACGAGAAATTTACTATCATATTCTTCCCAATGGTGAGTCTTCTCTTGACATATCATTATCTCCACTGTCTCTAATTGAAAATTATACTTCAAACAAACACCAAGATTATATAGGTAGTGCTCGTAAAGATACTCAACAAGTGGATGAGCACAATCCTGTCTTATGATGACACGAGGTTGTATGTTATTAGACATCTTGTATGATAGTGACAAAACACCCTTCCAACGTTGGGTTCGCTTCACCCTAGATGATTCACCAAATATAACTACTAAATGATGACCACCGTTCTATTCCCCTGTTACCCCCGCTGGACCAAGCTACACTCTTATTACCTGAAAGAAATTGTGAAACAGAAGGGTGAGCACAACTAGCCCAGTAAAGAATATCATGACTAAAGATAAATAAGTTATCAATAGCCTTCAATAGAATTAAATCAGAGATTTAGAACATATGGTAGATGATAAAAATTTCAACCATAGTTGCAGCGGAATGAGCAATCCATTAGAAGAGTCAAATAGACTGGGTGTTGTATACCTATTTTGGGGGTGTCACACAAGGTATAAACATACACATGAAATAATAATATTTCAAAACTTGTTTAAGTAACATACATACATCCAAAGAATAATTTATGAAAGTACAAGCTTATACTATAACTACAAAACTGATATAAAGCAGGTACGTCAAGCATCATCGCCTCCTTGATCACCCTGCAATTAACAAAATAATAAAATAAGTTACAAATATATACTAAATATGTTAATATTGGTATATTACGACAATATATACAACATATTGATTTTATACCTCGTCGCCATCCCCATGTTGTGATGCTGCTGCTGCCGCCACTGCCTTAGCTAACTCCTCAGGATCTAGAGCCCCCAGATGCCCGCCCAGTATCGTTAGAAGATTTCGATCCTAACATATAGCTCTCACACAGTCAGCCGGAGTATGAACAGCTGGATGGCTCGATGACTGTGTAGACTGGGTAGAAGAGCAGCCTGAGCCACTGAAGGATGGGCGTCGTCGTTGTCCTTGACCTTTAATGTAGTTCTTCTTCACAACAGACGCCCTCTCCCACAACTCTTGATCAATAGGCGGACGTGGAGTGCCTTCAGGATAGTGCTCATTCAATAAACGCTTATAAGTGTCCTGTCATCATGTTAACAATTAAATAGTTAAAAATAAATTAATTCTGAAAGCATTTATAAACAAGATCAAGTTGTTAAAATTTATTACCGCTATCTGGATAGCCTCAGGCAGACCATCACGGGTGGCCACGTACACATCCAGCCAATGGATAGGCTGACCTTGAGACTAAGACTCCTATACAAAAAAAAGCATAATATTACTAAGTAAAAATGTGATATATTTTCTACAATTTAATATGATTGTAAACATATTAAAACTTGTAATTAAATACATACCCTGACAGTGATATGCTGCATGTGACAACCCCAAAATAGGTCCATTCCATCCAACCTATTCTGAGTCGCCATATACATGGTACAGAAAACAACTACAACTTTATTACAACAATTGTCGTGCAAATTACAACAACACATATGTTGTGAGTTTGGATATAAATATATACCATATGTGACTCATGTCCCAATCATGGATAGCACCTCACAATGATACCTTACATAAAGGTATAGTCAAAAACTGTTTTAGAAATTAAAATATTTGGAAAGTGCTCAAGGAAACCTTCGTACATGGGAGGCCATGCGTCTAGGTTATGATAGGTATCATATGGCCACAAAATTATTCTTGGTTGACCCAATAGACCCCAAAGAAAAACGAGAAGATTACTATCATATTCTTCCCAATGGTGAGTCTTCTCTTGACATATCATTATCTCTACTGTCTCTAATTGAGAATTATACTTCAAACAAACACCAAGATTATATAGGTAGTGCTCGTATATATACTCAGCAAGTGGATGAGCACATCCCTGTCTTATGATGACACGAGGTTGTATGTTGTTAGACATCTTGTATGATAGTGGCAAACCACCCTTCCAACGTTGGGTACATCTTTCCCTATTGGATTCACCAAATAAAACTACTAAATGAACTTTTCTATACTGCTTCGGGAGAACATCCACAGCTAGAGACCACCATTCTATTTTTCCGTTACCCTCGCTCGACCCAGCTACACTCTTATTACCTGAAAGGAATTGTGAAGCAAAAGGGTGAGCACAACTAGCTCAGTAAAGAATATCATGACTAAAGATAATTAAATTATCAATAGCATTCATCAATAATAAATCAGAGATTTAGAACATATGGTAAATGATAAAAATTTCAACCATAGTTGCAGCGGAACGAGCAATTCATTAGGAGAGTCAAATAGACTATAAAGTCTATTATCTTCTCCATGTTAAAAATTCACCCACAATATTTTATCCCTGTAACATCAATCAACAATTCTGGTTCACAATCATATGAATAACTCATGATCATAGTTGTAGTTCTACATTCCTCTTCTCATCCAGGACGAAGATAATTTTCATCACCTATCTTTACCTGAAACATCAAAGATCATGGTTACACCAAATCACATTTCCTGTTCATAATCGTACTAATAACTTCATCTTTGCACTACGGCCAAAGATATTCATTTGTATCACCAGTTGGTCATGTTCATCTCAACACATGTTCATCTTTGCACTACTGGCCAAAGATATTCAACAATATGTCATCTTTACACTATGGGCCGAAGATATTCATCAACAATTCATCTTTGCACTACTGGCCAAAGATATTCATCAACAATTCATTTTTGCACTACTGGCCAAAGATATTCAACCACAGGTCATCTTTGCACTACAGGCCAAAGATATTCAACAATAGTTCATATTTGCACTACAGGCCAAATATATTCATCAGCAGTTCATATTTGCACTATAGTCCAGATATATTAATATCTCAAAGAAATATATAATCATTTTAAAATTTATATAAACAATAATTATAACCATGTTGATCAATTCACCTTTGCACTTAAGCTAAAGATATTCAATTATAAATTCAATGGTCATGATCATACCAGTCAACAATTCAACTTTGCACTACTGGCCAAAGGGAACCCATAGTCATGATCATACCAAAAATCTAACCATCTTTACACTAAAGTCAAAGAGAAATATAATCATTAGGGTTATAAAAATGTTATATATGATAATAAAATCAATATAATCAACATATAGATTTAATCTCAAGAGTAATATTCATAAATCAACTATAATTTGGTCAGAAAAAGAAACCAATTTTATCGTGAATAGTAACTCGTGAATAGTAACTCATGAATAGTAACTCGTGAATTGTAACTCGTGAATAGTAAACCCGACACAAAAAGGTAGAAATTACACAATAAAATACATACCAATATTTCGGTATAATGATATTGAAAGAATAATATTTCTTAAGCTTATAAACAATTTATTTTAATTGTTTACACTTTACTAAATAATGCATTTAATCATCCTAAAGTGTCAAACTTATAAGATTTCATTACCAATAACCAAAACCCTCATAAAAAATTTGCATATACCTCATATAGGATTCTCAAGCCATAAAATCCTATTTTTCAATTTTTTTACTTCACATAACATATTTAATTCATTTACTCATAACTAGTCTATTTTCATGAAAAATATCAAATCAGTTCCAAAAATATTTCTTTTCTGAGATTTAGTAGAATATAGTCCCATATTGAACACATATTTTTCTCAGAATTTTTAAAACTCATTTACTATTTTTCATATGGCCAAAACAGCCAAATATTTAGACATTTATCATAAATTATAATTTTATCCAAAAATTCTAAAATTCACAGAGTACACTGATATTATATAGATATATTTTTAATAAAAATTTTATCAATTTTGGAGTTAACCACAAGGAGTTATAAGCGGTTACTTTTAAAATAGTCTTTTCCCGTAAAATGCATAACTCTTAATCCATACATCCAAAAATCACCATTTTTGGACACAATCAATAAAACTCATCAAAATATCATTTCAAATTTTTCCAGAATTTTCTGATGGTCAGAAGAATTACGAACTGAAAAACATAATAACCCTTAAAATTCCTTACTATCCCTTACCTCCAAAGAGCAACACTTCTGACTGGATATCGGATATGACGCTGAAGGAAACTTCACTGATGAATAGCAACTCACCAAGTATCTAAATACTCACAAAATACACTCGATAATCTAGAGAGAAAAAGAGAGAAAACTTATGAATTCTGGTGTGATTTTTAATTCTAACTTAGCCCTCTATTTATAGGAAAATGTTAGCACGCCGAAACAGACTTAACCTGCAACCTGATGGCTTTACCTGCTACTATTCTCACCCACCACATTTGAATAAAAATCTCAGCACATTTTTTCACCAACCAAGAGTGGGGCCCACTAATGGCTGCGCCGTCGTACGAATATTCCCCGACAGAAAGAATATTCCACGACCAAACGAATATTCCCCGACAACAACGAATATTTTATAACCACTTGTTTATTTTGAAAAAAAATTCATAAATCACCCTTAACTTTAACATTTATCAATTTAACCATTTACTGAATAGTAATTATAAGAAAAATTGAATACTTTTATTTCATAAAATTCGGGGTCTTACACACCATCTCGGATCATCATTCCATTCCCCGACTAGTCCCGGCTACGTTCTCATTTCCTGAAGAGAACAATGAAAGCAAAAGGGTGAGCTCAACTAGCCCAATAAAAAATTTTATGACTAAGATAATGTAGAATAAATTATTGTTAGCCTTTAACAGTGTTAAACTGGTAGAATACAATAAACAACAAGTTTAACTGCAGCGAAATAAGCAATCCATTAGAAGAGTCAAGTAGAACATGATATCTACTATCTTCTATGATTGAAAAGTTTATCATCAATTTTATCGCTGAGACTCAGTTTAATAAATAATCTACATCACTGAATTATCCATGCACTACGGACCAAGGATATTCGTGTTATCACCAATGGTCATGATCATGCCAACAACTGTCTATCAATGTACTACGGGCCAATGAGGACTTTTACCACATCATTTGTAATATTACAGGTCATGATTATACTGAATAATCCCTGGTCATAATCATACCAATCAACATTCCATTTATGAATTACGGGCCAAAGATGACTTTTACCACAATATAAGTATGAGGATGATGACAATGATATAAGGCATCAATCAGCGAAATCAAAGATAAGTATTAAAGAATTTTAATTTATCTAGAGTTTAAAAATGTCCAAATTGTCAACATGATAACTGCTTTGTGGAGTAAAATTCAAGAATAATATTCCAAAAATAATTTGGACAGAAAAAATATTAATTTTTGTTATGAATAGTACCTTGGGTGAATAGTATCTGAGTGAATAGTACCCCGACATAAAAAGATCAAAGTTTAACAAGAATGTTCAGAATAATATTTCTGTGAAGAGATACTAAATGAAGTACAAATTTTAAGGATATTCTACTAATTTCAAAGAGTATAGAAGCAACACTTATCAACATGATTGTAGAATTCAGAATCTGAAATGAAATAATATTACTTACATACTACAGAGTATGAAAGAAAATATTATTTCTTACGAATATTGAACAAAAATAACATACCTTACCTTAAAAAGAGAGTACTTCTGACTGGTAGGGCGAAAATATTCTTGAAGAAAACTTTTACTATTTTCTACGTTCAAAGCTTCCTTAAACTCTAAAGAAATACGCTCAATATTATAGAAGAAGAATTCTCTGATTCTGGTGTGATTTTCAATTCTAAACTAAGCATCCTATTTATAGGAGAATGGAAGGATACTATTTAAGAAAAATCACGGATTGCACAGTGGAATTTCGGACAATTCACGGGCACAGAATCAAAATTTCACATGATTTACTATACAAACACTATGCAGAATAAAATATAATATATTCTATTTTTCATAAAAAATAAAACTTATATATATATATATATATATATATATATATATATATATATATATATATATATATATTGCCATCACTTTTCCACCACTACCACATACACACACACAAACACGACACACAAACACTTAAATAATATTATATATATATAATACTTATATATATATACTGAATAACTTTCTACATATTATTTTGAAAAATGAGTAAGTGGGGGTCCAAATAATACGCCAAACTTACAACAAATACTTCATAAAAATTCTCTCTATTTATCTCACTTTACTTGACTTCACAAAACACATGTTTAATAACATTCATCATTAATATTATAACTTGTAATATTAACAACCAGATCATTCCCAGGAAAGATGGGACTTTTCAATAAGGATTTCTCCCTATAGGAGCGCAATTAGGTGATCAAACCCATTTCTTCTACATAACTTTTTAAACATCATCAATAATACAAATAATAATATGAATAACTTTGTCATCTCAATTATTGATTTAATAATATAAAATATTGTGACAATAATTGAATCAATAACGTGAGATACTATGCAGCAATTACTGTGGCAATAATTGAATAAAACTGAGTGACTTCTCAAGTAAGCATCAATAATCAAAAATAATGTGCAATACCGTGTGCTACTATGCAACCACGCGTATTACTGTACTTTTATCACCGAGTATTTCAACAGTTAACGGTAAAACTTTCACCGTTATTTTTATAAAAAGATATTTCTGTCGTTTTCTAACTCCGACAGTAATTTTATTGTGGGGTCCACTAATGATTGTGCCGTCGTACGAATATTCCCTGATAAAATGAATATTCCCCAACCGATCGAATATTTTATAATAACTTGCTTACTTTGCAAAATTTATAAATATTACCCACTACTATAACATTATTACAAATTCATACCTTAATATTTAAAAATGATATTTAGAGAAAAATTCATCTTTATTCATAAAAGTTGGGGTCTTACAACCTCTCATCCTTACGGAATTTTATCCTCAAAATTGGTGTACGTACCTGAAATGACGAAGAAGTGAGGATACCTCGATTTCATTTCGGATTCTAACTCCAAGGTTATTTCCTCAACATCGTAGTTTCTCCACAAAATTTTGACTTGAGGTATAACCTTGGAGCGTAAAATATGTTCCTTCTTATCCAAATTGTAACAGGTACCTTTTTATACGTTAAATCTTCCGCTATCTCGTCCGGTTCTAATTCAATAATGTGGTTCAGGTATGACGCCCCCAAAATAGGTATACAACACCCATTCTGAGTCGCTAAATATATGGTACAGAAAGCAAACTACAATTTTAATAATACAATTGTCGTGCAAAATACGACAACACATACTGTGAGTTTAAATACAAATATTGTCTTCTGAACAATATCCACACTCAAATAAATCCTCATTACAATTATTCAAACACTATTTTATAAAAATAGTGAGGACTGCTAAAACATCTTTCTAGAACCATCACTCCATACCCCGACTAGATCCTGCTATGTTCTCACCTCCTGAGTAGAAAAATGGAATAAAAAGAAAAAGGGTGAGCTCAACTAGCCCAATAAAGAATATTATGACTAAGATAATATACAACAAATTATCGTTAGTCTTTAACAGGAAAAAATCTGATAAAATATAATAGACAACAAGTTTTAGATCAACAACTGCAGCGAAAACAGCAAACCATTAGAAGAGTCAAGTAGAGAAAGAATTCTACTATCTTCTAAGATTTAAAAGTTCATCATCAATATTTTATCCTTGTAACATCAATTAATAATCATCTTTAACAAAATATTCATCTTAACACTACAGGCCAAAGATATTCATTTGTATCATCAGTCGGACATGTTCATCTCAACACCTATTCATCTTTACACTACGGGCCAAATATATTCATCAGTTAATCATTCGTCTTTGCACTAAAGGCCAAAGATATTCAGTAATATCATCATTTAGGACTGAGGATGATGAAAAATATTTTAAAGGAAATGAATCCAGTGAGACAGAAGGACAAATATTAGGGATTCGTATAACAGTTTAACCAAGATCAATAATACTTCATAATAATCAATTGTGAAGCAGAATTCAAAAATAAAGATCAAAACATGGAAACAATCAAAGATAGTAACCATAATAGACATCTTGGACAAAAAGAAAAAATTTTATTTTTCGGTGAATAGTGCCGTATTCGTGAATAGTGTCGTATACGTGAATAGTGCCGTATACGTGAATAGTAATCCCGACACAAAAAGTTTTAAATTTGATAAAAAAAACTCATATCAATATTTCAGCATAATGATATTGAAGAAAATAATATCATTCAAGAAGAAAATAATACCCCTTACCTCAAAATAACCGTACTTCTGATTGAATATCGGATATGAGGCTGAATGAAACTTGTGCTGAATAGCAACTTTCAAAGTATATAAATACTCACAAAATACACTCAATAATCTAGAGAGAGAAAGAGAGAAAACTTATGAATTCTGGTGTGATTTTTAATTCTAACTTAGCCCTCTATTTATAGAAAAATATTAGCACGCCGAAGCAGACTTAACCTGCAACCTGATAGCTTTACCTGCTACTATTCCCACCCACCACATTTGAATAAAAATCTCAGCACATTTTTTCACCAACTAAGAGTGGGGCCCACCAATTCTAGAATTTTTCACCAAAATGATTAACTCCGAAAATTTAACAATTTCTGAACCAGTCATTTCGTAAAATTCATAACAAATCATACGTTCATTTTTAGCGGTTCAAAATTTGTGGACATATACTCAACTTATATATGTATAACATATCCAAATATTACCACGATCCAATGGTCGGATTAAAAATTATAACCCTCGCAAAATATCTCAAAAATCCTAATTTGATTTTCAATACCTCCGTTCCGATAAAAATACAGATAAA
Organism: Panax notoginseng; assembly: GCA_016801055.1. Classification (NCBI taxonomy): domain Eukaryota; kingdom Viridiplantae; phylum Streptophyta; class Magnoliopsida; order Apiales; family Araliaceae; genus Panax; species Panax notoginseng. The sequence continues at coordinate 45,302,325 of CM029022.1, forward strand.
ACACCTCAATATTTACTCCTTCATTTTTAATCACAAAAATATATCGCTCAATTATATCCACATAAAATAAATATTTTCTTATCATATGAATCAATAATTAATTATTCACAATTAATATTATAGAATCACATTTATGACAACCAGGCCGTTCCCAGAAAAGAGGGGGCTTTCCAATAAGGATTTCTCCTTACTGGCGCGCAATTAGATGACCAAACCTTTCCTTAGATAGAACTTTCTAGACATTGCCAATAATGTTATCTAATAATATTATTCAAATAATATGAATTATTGATCTGATAATGGGAAATACTGTGCAGTGACAATTATTGAAACAACAATAATATAAAATATCAATTCAGTAATTATTGAATCAATAAAATAAAATATTAAACAGTAACTACTGTAACAATTATTGAGTAGTGCCTTCTTACGTAAGAATCAATAATTGGTGTAATACCGTGTGCTACTGTATTTTAACCACCAGGTATTCCAACAGTATTAACGGTAACAACTATGTCGTTAATTATAAACAACTTATAATTGTCGTTTTCTTCATCCAATCGCTTTCTGTTATGGGGCCCACACAAGGCTGCGCCGTCGTACGAATATTCCTCAACAGCAAGAATATTCCACGACCAAAAATGAATATTTTATAACCACTTGCTTATTTGAAACATTTGCGCATTTTACCCATAACTAACCACATTAATCAAATCAACCCTTTCTATTTCAAAATAATAAATAAAAGAAATTAAATTTCATTTATTAATAAGTTGGGGTCTTACAACCTCCCCTCCTTATAAAATTTCTTCCTCGAAATTGACGTACGTACCTGGTGTTTCGAAAAGGTGAGGATACCTCGCTTTCATTTCTGATTCTAACTCACAAGTCATTTCTTCAATAGCATGGTTTCTCCACAAAACCTAAACTTGTGGTATAACCTTCGTGCATAGGACATGTTTTTTCCTATCCAATATCTTAACAGGTACCTCCTCGTACGTTAAATCTTCGGCTATCTTGTCTGGTTCTAACGCAATAATATGATCCGGGTCGTCCACATATTTACGTAACATCGATACGTGAAAAATGTTATGAACACGCGACATACTTAGCGTTAAGACGAGTCTATAGGCCACAGTTCCTACTCGATCGAAGATTTCAATTAAATCGAAGGCTTGAGCTTTCTTCTCTTCATCGACTCTTACTTCTAGAATAACACATTCTTGCACCTTCTTCTTTATATTTATCAGCTCCAGGTCTGTAGCTTGAGCGACTTTAACTTTATCGATTAAAGTCGATTTTACTCGTATATCATCACATGGGTCCCTAGAGCCATTAACTCTATCTCTATCATTTATAAATTATACAAAATAGGTCTTTGTGTTCAACAATATCGCACTCGTACTCGCGTACAATCTTCTACTCAACGCGTCAACTACCACGTTCGCTTTTCCAGGATGATATGGTCAGAACAGGTTCCGAATGAGTCGCCTCTTGAGCTATTAGAAAATCTTCTCGCATTCCTCGCTCCATACGAATTTTATATCTTTCTGAGTCAGCTAAGTTAACGGAGTAGCGATTCGAGAAAATCCTTCCACGAATCTCCGATAGTAACCAGTTAAGCCCAGAAAGCTACGTACTTTGGTCACCGACTTCGGTTGCTCTCAATTGTGATTCATATCCCAATCTTGGATAGCACGTCACAATGGCACCTATTGTTTTACCACCACACAAATATAGAGTCCCCTACGGAGAGTCTGGCTTTGGTGTATTCCACAAAGGAAGTCACCAGATAGAGGCTCGGGTACCAACTTCTATAGTTGGGTTTTTAACTCCTGAAGTTCAATAGGAGCTATTCAATATGAGATTTTAGAAATGGGTTTTGTATCGGGTTGAAGATCAATATAAAAATTCAATATCACGCTCTGGATTAGGCCAGGAAATTCTTCAGGAAATACGTCAGAAAATTCACTAACAACAGAAATATCATTCAAATCTGACGCATTTTTGTTCAAGTCCATGACATGGGCTAAGAAAGCTTGACATCTGTTTTTCAATAAACGAATGGCTTTATGGCTTGGTATGACAACGATTGATTTTAGTTGTTTGGTTGCTTGAATTCATATAACAGGTTGGTTAGGGATATGAAAACTAACAACCTTACGAAAATAATCAATTTTGGCATGATGAGTAGTTAACCAATCAATTTCTAAAATCACATCAAAAGCAAGTATCTTTAAAGAGATAAGGTCAACAGGTAATGTGATTGTGCCAACTTGGATTAAGCAAGATTTATAAACTGTAGATGTAATGAAAGTTTCTCCTAACGAAGTCTCCACAAATAGGTCAAAGTCTAATTTCTCCGGAGTCAAGTTTAAACGTTGAGCACAAGCAGGAGAGATAAAAGAATGGGTAGAACCGGTATCTAGTAAGGTATAAACTTCGCAAGAATTTATAATTAACTAACCCGTTATACCTTCGTTCGGGTTCCTCACGTTTTGGGCAGTCACGACAAACGCTCTTCCAGAAATCGCCGACTTTATTTTGTCTGTATCTGCCTTTGGTGTCACCGTCCCAGCTGGACTTAGTTTTGCTATAGTACAATCTCGAGCGATATGTCCTTCCTTTCCACAATTATAACATACCTTAAACTGTTGTGGGCAGTTTGGAATTATATGTCCCTCCTCTCCGCATCTGTAACATTTAACTGGCGGTCGTTCTCCTCCCCAAGAATTTGTTCCTGGTGATGGTGCTGCTGTCGACGTCTTCCTGTCATCATTAAATCTTCTCTTCTTGAAATTTTCACTTGACTCACATCTCCTATTATCATGGCCACGATGACCACCCGAGTGGTTACCACTTTTGTCTGTATTTTTCCCTCCTCGCTAGTTCTCATCGCTCCGATGACTGCTGTCACCAGTATGACCCTGGTTGTGGTCCCTCGGTTGAACATACTCATTATCTCGCTCTAATAATTGAGCCCTATTTACAACATCTGAATATAAAGAAAATTTATGAGAGATAAGATATTGCCGAATCTCGGGTTTTAAACCTCTCAGAAACATCCTTGTCATTCGTTCCTCATTCTCGACCAAATGAGGTGCAAACCTGGATAACTCTGCAAACTTTGCCTCGTACTGGAACACCGTCATGTTGTTTTGTTCCAGTCTAATAAACTCTACCTCCTTTATATGACGAATACTTTCAGGAAAGTACTTTTCATTGAACAGTTTCTGAAATGTTTCCCAGGACATGTTGAGTGTGTCAGGCTGGGTACGCTTCACAGACTCCCACCAGTAGTCTGCCTCACCGCGGAACATAAAGGTGGCGAATGGAACCTTCTGTTCCTCCGTGCATCCCAAGACATCGAATATCTTGGTAATTTGCTTGACCCACGTTTCCGTCATGATCGGATTCGGCTTTCCCTTAAATTCTGGTGGTCCCAATTCTTTGAACTACTTGGCTGTGACAAACTACGCGTTGTTATCATTTCCACATGTATTCTGCATACGAGTCTCCCTCGTCTGATTTTGCATGAACTGCAAAAAGCTCCTAAACATTCCATCATTCATCGTTTGCTCGGTAACGTTGTTTACAGGAGGAATATTGCCTTCCTGTTGCACGTTCCCCTGGGTGCTGATTAAAGGTGTCTCCACAGTCTCATTCACTCCATTGTTAACGTTCTATGCTGCCATTCTCAAATACTGCCACAAAACAAGGGTTAATTGACATGTCACATATTATCCCTATATCTGACCGACCAAATAATTACCAAATAAACTTATTCAGGTCATACTAGCGAAGAATTTTCCGTCTCTCCCCTCCTAGTTCTTGTCTCACATCTCAGCTAGGGATCATATCCCTAAGCTCTGATACCAACTGTGACGCCCCCAAAATAGGTATACAACACCCATTCTGAGTCGCCAAATACATGGTACAGAAAGCAAACTACAACTTCAATAATACAATTGTCGTGCAAAATACGACAACACATACTGTGAGTTTAAATACAAATATTGTCTTCTGAACAATATCCACACTCAAATAAATCCTCATTACAAATATTCAAACACTATTTTACAGAAATAGTGAGGACTGCTAAAACATCTTTCTAGAACCATCACTCCATACCCCGACTAGATCCTGCTATGTTCTCACCTCCTGAGAAGAAAAATGGAACAAAAAGGAAAAGGGTGAGCTCAACTAGCCCAGTAAAGAATATTATGACTAAGATAATATACAACAAATTATCGTTAGTCTTCAACAGGAAAAAATATGATAAAATATAATAGACAACAAATTTTAGATCAACAACTGCAGCGAAAACAGCAAACCATTAGAAGAGTCAAGTAGAGAAAGAATTCTACTATCTTCTAAGATTTAAAAGTCCATCATCAATATTTTATTCTTGTAACATCAATTAATAATCATCTTTAACCAAATAATCATCTTTGCACTACAAGCCAAAGATATTCATTTGTATCACCAGTCGGTCATGTTCATCTCAACACCTGTTCATCTTTGCACTACGGGCCAAAGATATTCATCAGTTAATCATTCATCTTTGCACTACAGGCCAAAGATATTCAGTAATATCATCATTTAGGACTGAGGATGATGAAAAATATTTTAAAAGAAACGAATCCAGTGAGACAGAAGGGAAAATATTAGGGATTCGTATAATAGTTTATCTAAGATCAATAATACTTCATAATAATCAATTGTGAAGCAGAATTTAAAAATAAAGATCAAAACATGGATACAATCAAAGATAGTAACCATAATAGACATCTTGGACAAAAAGGGAAAATTTTATTTTTCGGTGAATAGTGTCGTATTCGTGAATAGTGCCGTATACGTGAATAGTGTCGTATACGTGAATAGTAACCCCGACACAAAAAGTTTCAAATTTGATAAAAAAAACTCATATCAATATTTCAGCATAATGATATTGAAGAAAATAATATCATTTAAGAAGAAAATAATATCCCTTACCTCAAAGTAACCGTACTTCTGATTGAATATCGGATATGAGGTTGAATGAAACTTGTACTGAATAACAACTTTTAAAGTATCTAGATACTCACAAAATACACTCAATAATCTAGAGAGAGAAAGAGAGAAAACTTATGAATTCTGGTGTGATTTTTAATTCTAACTTAGCCCTCTATTTATAGGAAAATGTTAGCACGCCGAAGCAGACTTAACCTGCAACCTGATGGCTTTACCTGCTACTATTTCTACCCACCATATTTGAATAAAAATCTCAGCATATTTCTTCACCAACCAAGAGTGGGGTCCACCAATTCTAGAATTTTCCACCAAAATGATTAATTTCGAAAATTCAACAATTTTTGAACCAGTCATCTCGTAAAATTCATAACAAATCATACGTTCATTTTTAACGGTTCAAAATTTGTGGACATATACTCAACTTATATATGTATAACATATCCAAATATTACCACGATCCAACGGTCGGATTAAAAATTATAACCCTCGCAAAATATCTCAAAAACTTTAATTTGATTTTCAATACCTCCGTTCCGACAAAAATACAGATAAAACACCTCAACATTAACTCCTTCATTTTTAATCACAAAAATATATCCCTCAATTATATCCACATAAAATAAATATTTTATTATCATATGAATCAATAATTAATTATTCACAATTAATATTATAGAATCACATTTATGACAACCAGACCGTTCCTAGGAAAGAGGGGGCTTTCCAATAAAGATTTCTCCTTACTGGCGCGCAATTAGATGACCAAACCTCTCCTTAGACAGAACTTTCTAGACATTGCCAATAATGTTATCTAATAATATTATTCAAATAATATGAATTATTGATCTGATAATGGGAAATACTGTGCAGTGACAATTATTGAAACAACAATAATATAAAATATCAATGCAGCAATTATTGAATCAATAAAATAAAATATTAAACAGTAACTACTGTAACAATTATTGAGTAGTGCCTTCTTACGTAAGAATCAATAATTGGTGCAATACCGTGTGCTACTGTATTTTAACCACCAGGTATTCCAACAGTATTAACGGTAACAACTACGCCGTTAATTATAAATAACTTATACTTGTCGTTTTCTTCATCCAATCGCTTTCTGTTATGGGGCCCACACAAGGCTGCGCCGTCGTACGAATCTTCCTCAACAGCAAGAATATTTCACGACCAAACGAATATTCACCGACCAAAAATGAATATTTTATAACCACTTGCTTATTTGAAATGTTTGCGCATTTTACCCATAACTAACCACATTAATCAAATCAACCCTTTCTATTTCAAAATAATAAATAGAGGAAATTTAATTTTATTTATTAATAAGTTGGGGTCTTACATCGGGTCTTCCTCATATTTACGTAACATAGATATATAAAAAATGTTATCAACACGAGACATACTTGGCGGTAAGACGAGTCTATATGCCACAGTTCCTACTCGATCTAGGATTTCAGATAGGCCAATGAATCGAGGATTGGCCTTTCCTCTCTTTCCAAATATTTTAACTCCCTTCCATGGAGCAGCATGTAACAACACATGCTCTCCAACATTGAATTCCACGTCTCTTTGATGAAGATCAACATAACTCTTTTGTCAATCTTGTGAGGTTTTTATACGTTGTCAGATCATTTGAATCTTTTTTGTAGTCATGCGTACCAATTTCGGTCCCAACAACGTTGCTTCACCTACCTCGTCCCAGCATACTGGAGAACGACACTTTCTTCCATACAACGCCTCGAATGGAGCCATGCCTATGCTTGCTTGATAACTGTTGTTGTAGGAGAATTTCACCAATGGAAAGAACTTGTCCCAACTTCCTTTGAAGTCAAGGACACAGAGTCTTAATAGATCTTCAAGAGTTTGAACATTCCTCCCCGACTGCCCGTCCGTTTGAGGATGATATGCCGAACTGAATCGTAAATCCGTGCCCATAGCTTTTTACAAACTAACCTAAAATCGTAAAGTAAATCTTGGGTCTCGATCAAAAACTATGGATACTGGCATACCATGCAGTCTTACAATCTCATTTATGTATATACGAGCAAGACGTTCAAGTGAATAAATTTCTCGTATATGTAAGAAATGAGCAGACTTGGTAAATCTATCGACAATGACCCAAAACGCATTTATGTCTTGAGAAACCTTGGGAAGACCGGTAACGAAATCCATGGTAATGTGCTTTCACTTCCATTCTGGAATTTCAAGTGGTTGTAATAGACCTTTTGGCACTTGATGCTCTGCCTTGACACGTTGACAAGTTAGACACCTTGAGATAAACTCCGCGATCTCTCTCTTCATATTGCTCCACCGAAATGTATATCGAAGATCACAATACATTTTGGTACTCCTAGGATGGATTGCAAACGGTGTGTTGTGTACCTCTATCATGATTTTATACCTTAAATCAGAGTCGTTAGGAATACAAAATATAGAGTTGACTCGAAGTATTCCTTCTTCATCGATTTTTGCTTCCGGAATAGCACCTTTTTGCACTTTCTTTCTCGTACGCTTCAGCTCCAGGTCTGTAGCTTGAGCAACTTTAACTTTATCGATTAAAGTCGGTTCTACTCGTATATTTGTCATCATCATGTGGGTCTCTAGAGCCTTTAACACTATCTCCATCCTTTGTAAGTCATACAAAATGGGCCTTTGCGTTGACAATATCGCACTCGTACGCACATATGATCTTCTACTCAATGCGCCAGCTACCACGATCGCTTTTTCAGGACGGTATTGAATGGTATGATTGTAATCTTTCAACAGCTCGAGCCAACGTCTTTGTCGCATGCTAATTTCTTTTTGAGTGAAGAAATATTTGAGGCTTTTATGGTCCATATAGATCTCCATCTTCTCCCCATACAGGTAATGCCTCCAAATTTTAAGTGCAAAAACGACTGCTGGTAACTCTAGATCATGAGTAGGATAATTTCTCTCATATTCTTTGAGCTGTCGCGAGGCATAGGCTATGACTTTCTCATATTACACGAGAACACATCCCAACCCTCTTCCTGAAGCATCACTGTAGATGAAAAATCCCTTTGAACCAGATGGTATTGTTAGTACAGGTGCTGAAATGAGTCTGCTCTTGAGTTCTTGAAAACTCTTCTCACATTCCTCGCTCCAACCGAATTTTTTATCTTTTCGAGTCAGCTGAGTTAATGGAGTAGCGATTCGAGAAAATCCTTCCACGAATCTCCGATAATAACTAGCTAAGCCCAGAAAGCTACGTACTTCGATCACTAACTTAGGATGCTCCCAGCTTTGTACTGCTTCAATCTTCGCGGGGTCAACAGATATTCCGTGATTTGATATCACATGTCCAAGGAATGTTACTTCCTCAAGCCAGAACTCACATTTCTTCAACTTGGCATAAAGCTTGTTATCACAAAGCTTTTGGAGTATCAGCCTCAAGTGTTGCTCATGATCTTCATAGCTTTCGGAGTAAATGAGGATGTCATCAATAAAGACGACCACAAAATGATCTAAATATTCCTTGAATACTCGGTTCATCATATCCATGCAGGCATTAGGAACATTAGTCAATCCAAAGGACATGATTAGGAATTCGTAATGCCCGTACCAAGTTCTGAAAATAGTCTTTGGAATGCCATCAGTTTTAATCTTTAACTGATGATATCCGGAACGAAGATCGATCTTTGAAAAGAATTTGGCGCCTTGTAACTGGTCAAACAGGTCATCAATGTAAGGCAATGGGTACCTATTTTGACGTTGACATGATTCAACTCCTGATAATCAATACAAAGTCGCATACTCCCATCTTTCTTCTTTACGAATAATACATGAGCACCCCAAGGAGACGTACTAGGACAAATGAAGTCGATGTCTAACAGTTCTTGTAGTTAGAATTTTAATTCCTGAATTTCAATAGGAGCCATTAGATATGGGGCTTTGGAAATGGATTTTGTACCTGGTTCAAGGTCAATACAAAACTCGATTTCACGCTCTGGGGGTAGGTCAGAAAGTTTTTCGGGGAATACGTCAGGAAATTTATTAACAATAGAAATATCATTCAAATCTGACGTATGCTTATTTAAATCCGTGACATGGGCTAAGATAGCTTGACATCCATTTTTTAATAAACGAATAGCTTTATGGCTTTATACGACAGTTATTGAATTTAGTGGTTTGGTTGCTTGAATTCACATAATAGGTTGGTTAGGAATATAAAAGCTAACAACCTTACGAAAATAATCAATTTTAGTATGATGATTAGTTAACCAATCAATCCCTAAAATCACATCAAATGCAAGTATTTTCAAAGAGATAAGATCGACAAGTAATGTGAGGGTGCCAATTTGTATTAAACAAGATTTATAAACAGTAGATGTAATGAAAGTTTCCCCCAATAGAGTTTCAACAGATAAGTCAAAAGTCTAATTTCTCCGGAGTCAAATTTAAACGTTGTGCGCAAGTAAGAGAAATAAAAGAATGGGTAGAACCGATATCAAATAAGGTATTAATTTCACAAGAGTTTATAATTAGCTTACCCGTGATAACTTCGTTCGGGTTCCTCGCTTTTTGGGAGGTCACGACAAACGCTCTCCCTTGAACTACCGGCTTTGACTTGTTTGGGACAGCATTTGGTGTCTCCATCCCAGCTGGACTTGACTTCAGTGCACGACAAAATTGGGCTAGTTAACATTCTCTTTCGCAATTATAACACGCTTTGGACTGTTGCGTATAGTTTGGACTGATGTGTCCCTCCCCTCCGCATTTATAACATACGATCGGTGGTTGTTCTCCTTCCTTGAAAACAGGTGTTGGTGATGCTGTCTTTCCATCATTGTTAAATCTTCTCTTCTTAAAATTTCCACTTCTATATCTTGGCCGGAATTACCACAGAAGTGGTTACCATTTTTGGTATGTTGACTTCCTCCACGTTTGTTGTCACCGCTTTGGTGACTGCTACCACTGGTATTATCATTTTACCGGTTGCTATCTCTTGGTTGGGTTGACTCATTATCGCGCTCCAATAACTGAGCCCTATTCACAACATCTTAATACAAGCAAAGTTTGTAAGAAATGAGGTATTGACGTATTTCAGTTGTCAAACCTCGCAGAAACATTCGCGTCATTCTCTCCTCATTATCAACTAGATGGGATGCAAACCGGGAAAACTCTGCAAACTTAGTCTTGTATTACGACATGGTCATATTGTTTTGCTCCAACTTGATGAATTCTATCTCCTTCATGTGAAGAATACTTTCAGGAAAGTACTTGTCGTTGAACAATTCTTTAAACTTCTCCCAAGACATCTTCAGTGCGGCAGGTTGAGTATATTTTACAGATTCCCATCAGTAATCTGCCTCTCCTCTCAACATGAAGGTGGCAAAGGGAACCTTTTGCTCCTCGGAGCATCCCTAGGCATCAAATATCTTGGTGATCTGCTTTATCCATATCTCTACCTTAAGTGATTATGGCTTTCCCAAAAACTCTGGTGGTCCCAGCTCCTTGAACTGCTTAGCAGTGACCATCCGTGAGTTGCCAGTGTTTCCACCTGCATTTTGAACAGGAGTCTCTCTCGCCCGATGTTGCATGAATTGCAGAAAGCCTCTGAACATCCCATCGTTCATCATTTGATCGGTGTTGTTATTTACCGTAGGATTATTGCCTTCCTGATGCATATTATCCTGGTTATTGATCGTCGATGACTCAACGGTCTCTTGTGCTCCATTGCTTATCTCAACATTTTCAGATGTCATTTTTAAACACTGCCGCATATTATCCCTATATTCTGACCGATCAATTAAATAACAAATAAACTTAGGTAGGTCATACTAGCGAAGAATTTATCCGTCTCTCCCCTCCTAGTTCTAGCCTCAAATCTCAGCTGATACCAACTGTGACGCTCCCAAAATAGGTATGCAGAACCCATTCTAAGTCGCCAAATACATGATACAGAAAATAAATACAAACTTAATTATATAACTGTCGTGTAATATAAACTGAGAGTTTTAACACAAATATTATTTTCTAGACAATATCCAAACTCAAATGGAGCCACCATCTCGGACCATTACTCCATTCCCCGACTAGTTCTGACTACGTTTTCATTTCCTGAAGAGAACAATGAAAGTAAAAGGGTGAGCTTAACTAGCCTAGTAAGAAATATTATGACTAAGATAATGCAGAATAAATTATCGATAGCCTTCAACAGTGTTAAACTGGTATAATACAATAAACAACAAGTTTAACTGCAGTAAAACAAGCAATCCATTAGAAGAGTCAAGTAAAGTATGATATCTACTATCTTCTATGATTTAAAAGTTTATCATAATTTTATCGCTGAGACTTAGCTTAATAAATAATTCACATCACTGAATTATCCATGCACTATGGGCCAAGGATATTCATTATTTGCACATCCACAAATTATCCATGCACTACGGGCCAAGGATATTTCTTGTTATCACCAATGGTCATGATCATGCCAATAACTGTCCATCAATGCACTACGGGTCAATGATGACTTTGACCACATCATTTGTAACATTACAGGTCATGATTATACCGAATAATCCCTGGTCATAATCATACCAATCAACAGCCCATCTATGCACTACGGGCCAAAGATAACTTTTATCATAATATAAGCATGAGGATGATGACAATGATATAAGTATCAATCAACGAAATCAAGGATAAGTATTAAAGAATTTTAATTTATCCAGAGTTTAAAAATGTCCAAATTATCAACATGATAACTGCTTTGTGGAGTAAAATTCAAGAATAATATTCTAAAAATAATTTGAAAAGAAAAGAAATCAATTTTTGTCATGAATAGTACTTCGGGTTAATAGTACCCCGTGAATAGTACTTCGTGAATAGTACCTCGACATGAAAAGATCAAAATTTAACAAGAATGTTCAGAATAATATTTTCGTGAAAAGATACTAGATGAAGTGCAAATTTTAAGGATATTCTACTAATTTCTAAGAGTATATAAGCAAAACTTATCAACATAAGTGTAGAATTCGGAATCTGAAACGAAATAATATTACTTACATACTACAGAATCTGGAAGAAAATATTATTTCTTACGAATATTAAACAAAAATAATATCCCTTACCTTAAAAAGAGAGTACTTCTGACTGGTAGGGCGGGGATATTCTTGAAGAAAACTTATACTATTTTCTACGCTCAAAGTTTTCTTAAACTCTAAAGAAATACGCTCAATATTATAGAAGAAGAATTCTCTGATTCTGGTGTGATTTTCAATTCTAAACTAAACATCCTATTTATAGGAGAATGGAAGGATACTATTTAGGAAAAATCACGGATTGCACAGTGGGATTTCGGACGATTCACGGGCGCAGAATCAAAATTTCACATGATTTACTATGCAAATACTATGCAGATACTATGCATAATAAAATATAATATATTCTATTTTTCATAAAAAACAAAACTTAATATATATATATATATATATATACTAAAAAAAATTCTACAGATTATTTTAAAAAATGAGTAGGTGGATGTCCAAATAATACGTCAAACTTACAACAAATACTTCATAAAAATCTCTTCTATTTATCTAAATTCACTTGGCATTACAAAACAAATTTTTAATAACATTCATTATTAATATTATAACTTGCAATATTAACAATCAGATCATTCCCAGGAAAGAGGGGGCTTTTCGATAAAGATTTCTCCCTATTGGCGCGCAATTAAGTGACCAACCTCTTTTCTCTACAAAACTTTCTATACATCGTCAATAATAAAAATAATAATATGAATAACTTTGTCATCTCAATTATTGATTTAATAATATAAAATATTGTGACAATAATTGAATCAATAACGTGAGATACTATGCAGTAATTACTGTGGCAATAATTGAATAAAACTGAGTGACTTCTCACGTAAGCATCAATAATCAAAAATATTGTGTAATACCGTGTGCTACTATGCAATCACGCGTATTACTGTACTTTTATTACCGGGTATTTCAACAGTTAACGGTAAAATTTTCGCCGTTATTTTTATAAAAAGATATTTCTATAGTTTTGTAACTCTGACAGTAATTTAGTTGTGGGGTCCACTAATAATTGTATCGTCGTACAAATATTCTCCGACCAATCGAATATTTTATAACAACTTGCTTACTTTACAAAATTTATAAATATTACCCACAACTATAACATTATAACAAATTCATACCTTAATATTTAAAAATGATATTTAGAGAAAAATTTATCTTTATTCATAAAAGTTGGGGTCTTATAGAGAGCTGTAGAGCATGTCAATCCTCCAAAGAGCAAAAGGTAAAAGAAATAGAGATAAGTTGGAATTTCTTTATTATTGATGTAACTAAGCATTATTGTAATATCTATCTTTTCAAACATCAATAAATTCATGCTTATTCTCTAGAGATTTCAGCTGCTCACTGAAACACTAAGTCATATTTACTTTCTAACTGCATCTAGAAATTAATGATCATGATACAAAACTCCTTGGTTATGTCAACATCAAATAGGGAGAGATTGTTGGGAAATTGCATATTTAAATTTAATGTTGAAAGTAAATAATCATGTTTATATGTAAAGTCCTTCAAGGAATACATGTACAAGAACTTAGTGATAGATCAAAATTGTTAGGTTGATCTGTGCTTTAATGATTATCATTCTTTAAATGAATGTATAGAAGAAAAGATCAAAGTTATTAGATTGATCTATCCCTTGAGATGTAATAGATAGGCTTCAACAGAATCGTAGTCTGTCGAGCCAGCCAAAAGATTGCAGAAGCCAAGGCAAAATCGTAGAGTATCAAGAATCGTAGTCTGACTGCTTTGGAAGGCATCTACCAGTATCATAGAGTGGTCCAAACATCTGCCAAGCAAACTCAAGAATCGTAGTGTGCTCTCGGAAGCGTAGAGCTTACAAATCAAGCATGTAAAGATAGTAGTCTGCTAGTGCTTAAGAGAAATCGTAGTGTTCTCCTCTATCAGTCCGGATCAAGCTAATATGGCAAGACACCATCAGGATCGTAGTGCATCATTTGTCTGCATCAAAAGCGTCGAGCTTTCTCCATTTGTTGAAGAATAAATTACAACAAATATGGAAAAGATTATAGACGTTAAGACTCTCGGGAATCCCAATGACCTAACACTCATCCTTAGTATATAACAAAGAAACGTATTGAAGAAGCTAAGGAAAGTACCACATGTCAGCTGAAAACACCTTTTCAGGTGTTAGGTGAGATAACAGTCTGAGATGTCAGTGGGCCAGACGGCTGGACAGAAGATTTCCAGAAAGTCACCATCAGTGCTCAGAAATGCCAAATACAATTAATGCTTCAACGGATACTTTCAAACGGACATATTTTAAAGGCACCTTATATGCAAATCAGATACAGAAGCAAGAAAAAAAGCAAGCATAGAACAAAAAGTTGAAGAACACTCAACGCTCAATTCTACGATCTGTAAAGAAAGCTTGCTCAGCTACTCAGTTCTTTCGAACATAAGCTTAATGGCAACTGAGTAGCACCATTCAATAACTCAACTATCATTAAGTGAAGTAAGAAGTTCCAAGTCTGTTGGACTTGAAGAGTTATAAGTGAACTAAGAAGTTCCAAGTCTGCTGGATTTGAAGAGTTCTAAGTGAACTAAGAAGTTCCAAGACTACCAATCTTGAAGGAATCTAATGTGTTGTTTATTTATATCTGATTGCCTCTTAATGGACTATCTCTTATTCGCTAAGAGGCATGATGCTGCTTTTTTTTATTACCTCTGAATGCCTCTTATTCGGTAAGACAGAAAATGAAATCTTAATAATTAAGAGGTACCTCTTAATTAATTTTTTTTGATATAAATATATTCAACAATATTATGCACTCATTTTTATTAAATTGAATATTTAAAATTATTAAATAAAATTGTACCCTTTAAAATGGTAAAATAGTGTCATTAAGAGACAACTTAATTGTAACGCCCCCAAAATAGGTCCATTCCACCCAAC
This sequence comes from Panax notoginseng, assembly GCA_016801055.1. NCBI lineage: Eukaryota > Viridiplantae > Streptophyta > Magnoliopsida > Apiales > Araliaceae > Panax > Panax notoginseng. The sequence continues at coordinate 45,317,343 of CM029022.1, forward strand.
CTATTTTGAGTCGCCAAAAACATGGTACAGAAAACAACTAAAACTTTATTACTACAATTGTAGTGCAAAATACAACAACACATTTGTTGTGAGTTTTGATACAAATATATACCAACTGTGACTCATGTCCCAACCTTGGATAGTACGTCACAATGGCACCTTACATAAAGGTACAGTCAAAAACTGTTTTAGAAATTAAAATCTTTGGGAAGTGCTCAAGGAAACCCTCGTACATGGGAGACCATGCTTCTAGGTTATGATAGATATCATATGGCCTCAGAATTATCCTTGGTTGACCTAATAGACCCCAAAGAAAAATGAGAATTTTACTATCATATCATTTCCAATGGTGAGTCTTCTCTTGACATATCATTATCTCCACTGTCTCTAACTGAGAATTATACTTCAAACAAACACCAAGATTATATAGGTAGTGCTCATAGATATACTCGATAAGTGGATGTGCACAACCATGTCTTATGATGACACGAGGTTGTATGTCATTATACATCCTGTAAGATAGTGGCAAAACACCCTTTCAAGTTAAATTCACCTCACCCTCAATATTTATAGACCACCGTTCTATTCCCCTGTTACCCCCGCTCGACCCAGCTACACTCTTATTACCTGAAAGGAATTGTGAAACAGAAGGGTGAGCACAACTAGCTCAGTAAAGAATATCATGACTAAAGATAAATTATCAATAGTCTTCAACAGTAATAAATCAGAGATTTAGAACATATGGTAGATGATAAAACTTTTCAACCATAGTTGCAGCGGAACGAGCAATCCATTAGAAGAGTCAAATAGACTATAAAGTCTATTATCTTCTCTATGTTAAAAGTCCACCAACAACGTTTTAACCCTGTAACATCAATCAACAGTTCCTGTCCACAATCATGTGAATAATTCATAATCATAATTGTGATTCTAAATTTCGTATCCAAGACGAAAATAATTTTCATCACCTGTCTTTACCTGAAATATCAAAGATCATGGTTATACCAAATCACAGTTTCTGTTCATAATCATACTAATAAATTCATCTTTGCACCACGGGCCAAAGATATTCATCAACAGTTCATCTTTACACTACATGCCAAAAATATTCAACAACAAGTCATCTTTGCACTACGACCAAAGATATTCATCAACAATTCATCTTTGCACTACAGGCCAAAGATATTCCTCAATAGTTCATATTTGCACTACAGGCCAAATATATTATTATCTCAAAGAAATATATAATCATTTCAGAATTTATATAACCAATAATTATAACCATGTTGATCATTTCACCTTTGCACTTAAGCTAAAGATATTCAATTATAAATTCAATGGTCATGATCATACCAGTCACAATTTAACTTTTCACTACTGGACAAAGAGAACCCTAGTCATGATCGTACCAAAAATCTACCCATCTTTATACTCAAGTCAAAGAGAAATATCATCATTAGGGTTATAAAAATGTTATATATGATAATAAAAAAATAATATGATCAACATATAGTTTTAATCTCAAGATTAATATTCATAAATCAACTATAATTTGGTTAGAAAAAGAAATCAATTTTGTCATGAATAATAACTCATAAATAGTAACCCATGAATAGTAACTCGTGAATAGTAACTCGTGAATAGTAACTCATGAATAGTAACTCGTGAATAGTAACTCATGAATAGTAACTCATGAATAGTAACCCCGACATGAAAAGTTCTAAATTTGATAAAAATTTCCAACCAATATTTCGGCATAATGATATTGAAGAAATAATATCATTTTCGAATAAAATAACATCCCTTACCATCCCTTACCTCAAAAGAGCAGTACTCCTGACTGGAATAACGCTGAACGAACTTGCACCGTATAGCAACACTCAAGATATCAAAATACTCACAAGAATACACTCGATATATAGAGAGAGAAATAGAGAGAAAACTTCAGTTTCTGGTGTGATTTTCAATTCTAACCTAAGCACCCTATTTATAGGAAATTGCTTAGAACACCAAAGCAGAAAATTGAATATAATAATAATATATTTATATAATTTTCCTTAGCCCACCATTTTGACCAAAGAAATCAGCCACACATGTGCCAAAAGCAACAAAAACGTTTTTCTTAATAAAAATAAATAAAATTTCCAAAAATCAATTATTTCGGAACTTTGGAACTTCAATAATTCATAATAAATAGCTCTTTTATCAGAAAATTCAAATCTCGCGAGTTTTTATAAGAAATTCAATTCTCTACAACTTTACAGAAGAAAGTTTTTCCAAATTCCAAACAGAATTTGAACGAAATTCACAAACGGGCGATTTTATAGTCTATAATAAATTTTCGATCAAGAATTGTGTCCACCAACACACAAAACATGTGTTAAACATTTAATCCAACAAAAATACTCTTCCTCCTCATTTATTCATATATCCCACATTCATTGTAAAAATATCACCATTAATATATTATTAAAATAATATATTTAAATGAATTATTTTATCAGAAAAAGATAAAATATTAATTTACAACAATTGTCACATTAAAAAATTTTCTCCATCTATATCCACATAAAATCAATATTTTTCCTCATCATATAAATCAATAATTAATTATTCACAAATAATATTACAGAATCACAGTACTGACAGCCAGGCAGTTCCTAGGAAAGAGGGGACTTTCCAATAAGGATCTCTCCTTACTGGCGCGCAATTAGATGATCAAACCTCTCCTTAGACAGAACTTTATAGATATTGCCAATAATGTTATCTAATAATATTATTAAGATAATATGAATTATTGCTCCGATAATAGAAAATACTGTGTAGTGACAATTATTAAAACAACAGTAATATAAAATATCAACGCAGCAATTATTGAATCAATAAAATAAAATACTGAACAGTAATTACTGTAAAAATTATTGAGTAATGCCTTCTTACGTAAAAATCAATAATTGGTGCAATACCGTGTGCTACTGTGCAACAACGCGTATTACTTTGTTTTAACCGCCGGGTATTCTAACAGTGTTAACGGTAACAACTACGCCGTTATTTATAAATAACTTACTCTTGTCGTTTTCTTCATCCAATCGCTTTCCGTTATGGGGCCCACAAAAGGCTGCGCCGTCGTATGAATATTTCCCGACAGTAAGAATATTCCACGATCAAACGAATATTCACCGATAACAATGAATATTTTATAACCACTTGTGTATTTCTAAAAAAAAAATTCATATATCACCCTTAACTTTAATATTTATCAATTTAACCATTTACTGAATAGTAATTATAAGAAAAATTGAATACTTTTATTTCATAAAATTCGGGGTCTTACATTAATTTTTAGTTATCAAAAAAAATTTTAGATTCACAGCTCATAACCATTCAGATGATCTAATTTATTAAGACATCATAATTATTAAGATCTTAATTCCTAGGTTTATTAAACACAGCCTAAGTGATTCGAAGATTGTAAAAACATCCTTAGTGGATTTCTTACTCAAGGAGTAGAAGAGTGGACTAGGAGCCTTGAGTGCTCTGAACCACTTAAAAACACTGTGTCTCTTATATTCTTGCTATAACTGCTATATCTGTCATAACTGCTTATCTCCTATTAACTCGGTTTATCTTAATGGGAAACAAACAAATCTCAAATTCTGTTATGATTAAATCATTAACAAATTTGACAAGTATTTTGTAAAAGAAATTTTTAAAAATAAATATCTATTCAACCCCCCTTTCTAGATAACTATTGTGCATCTGGGAACTAACAGAACGTTCACTCATTATCATTACCCCAAAGGATAAAGACGTTCAAATGTAATAACAATGATCATACCAATCAGTTATCTATCTTTCACTACGGGCCAAAGATATTAAACTATAAAACCAATGGTCATGATCATACCAATCAATTGTCTGTCAGTGAACTACGACCAAAGACATTCAACTATAAGACCAATGGTCATGATCCTAGCAAATACATCATCGAATTATCCATGCACTATGGGCCAAGGATATTCGATAGTATCATTAGTGGTCATGATCATGTCATACACATGTTCATCTTTGCACTACGGGCTAATGAGGACTTTTACCACATCATTTGTAACATTACAGGTTATGATTATACCGATACATAATTCATGGTCATAATCATACCGATCAACATTCCATCTATGCACTACGGGCCAAAGATGACTTTCATTACAATATAAGCATGAGGATGCTGACAATGATATAAGCATTCAACTAAATGAGATCAAAGATAATACTTTGTCAACGTGATACTACTTTGTGGAGTAAAATTTAAGAATAATATTCATGTATCAAAAATAATTTGGACAGAAAAGAAATCAATTTTTATCGTAAATAGTATCCCGGGTGAATAGTACCCGAGAGAATAGTACTTCGTGAATAGTATCTCATGAATAGTACTGCGTAAATAGTGTCGTACGTATGAATAGTACCGTACGTATCAATAGTGTCGTACGTATGAATAGTGTTATATGTATGAATAGTACCCATGAATAGTACTCCGGCATGAAAAGATTAAAATTTAACGAGAATGTTCAGAAAAATATTTCACTGGAACAATACTAGATGAAACACAAATTTCAAGGATAATCTACTAATTTCAAGAAGTATAGAAGCAATACTTATCAAAATAAATGTAGAATTAGGAATATGAAACAAAATAATATCACTTACATACTACAGAGTATGGAAAAAAATATTATTTCTTACGAATATTGAATAAAAATAATATCCCTTACGAATATTGAACGAGAATAATATTCCTTTCGAATATTGAACGAAGATAATATCCCTTACGAATATTGAACGAAAATGATATTCCTTACGAATATTGAACGAAAATGATATTCCTTACGAATATTGAACGAAAATAATATTCCTTACGAATACGAAAAATAATAACTCTTCTGAATATGAAATAAATAATACCCCTTACCTTAAAAAGAGAGTACTTCTGACTGGAATGGCGGGAATATTCTTGAAAAAAATTTGTACTGTTTTCTACACTCAAAGCTTCCTTAAACTCTAAAGAAATACACTCAATATTATAGAAGGAGAATTCTCTGATTCTGGTGTGATTTTCATTTCTAAACTAAGCATCCTATTTATAGGAGAATGGCAAGATACTATTTAAAAAGAAAAATTATGGATTACACAGTAATTTTTAAACGAAATCACGGGCGAGTATTCTGAAATTCACATGATTTTTATCGACGATTTTGAAAAATGGAAAAGTGGGGGTCCATATAATAAGCCAAATTTATAATAAATACTTCATAAAAAATCCCTATATTTATCTCAATTCACTTGGCTTCACTAAACATATTTTTAATAATATTTTTTTTCATCATTAATATTATAATTCACAATATTAACAACCAGATCATTCCCAAAAAAGAGGGGGCTTTCCGATAAGGACTTCTCTTTATTGGCGCGCAATTAGGTGACTAAACATCTTTCCTCGACAGAACTTTATAGACATCGTCAATAATGCGAATAATAATATAATTAACTTTGTCGTCTCAATTATTGATTTAATAATATAAAATATTATGCAGATGATACTGTGACAATAATTGAATCAATAATATGAGATAATATGCATCAACTACTGGTAAAATAATTGAATAAACTGAGTGACTTCTCACGTAAGTGTGCTACTGTGCAACTACGCGTATTATTGTATTTTTATCACCGGGTATTTCAACAGTTTAACGGTAAAAGTCTTGCCGTTATTTTTATAAAAAGGTTATTTCTGTCGCTTTCTAAATTCGACAGTTATTCCGTTGTGGGGTCCACCAATGATTGTGCCATCGTACGGATATTCCTCGACAAAAAGAATATTCTCCGACCAAACGAATATTTTATGACAACTTGCTTACTTCATAAAATTTTCACATATCCCAATTAACTTTAACATTTTATCAATTTAACCATTAACTAAATAGAATAATAATTATAAAAAAATTGAATACTTTCATTTCATAAAATTCGGGGTCTTACAATCTCTCCTCCTTATAAAATTTCGCCCTCGAAATTTACGTACCTGGTAGTTCAAAGAGATGAGAATACCTTGCTTTCTTTTTGGATTGTACCTTCCCGGTTATTTCCTCTGTATCATGATTTTCCCATTGCTCATCTCCTGTATTTCAAATATCATTCTAGAATACATCTTCAAAATAAATGTTAATTGACATATCACAATTTGTCAACTTAAGTAAGAAAATTCAGCTTAGGTAGGATACACACTAGCGAAGGATATTACTCGTCTCTCCCCTCCTAGTTCTAATCCCGGATCTTCGCCAGAGATCATATCCCTAAGCTCTGATACCATTTGTGACGCCCCCAAAATAGGTATACACAACCTATTTTGAGTCGCCAGATACACGGTACAAAATTTAAATACAAACTTCATTTATACTACTGTTGAACTGTCGTGCAAAAAGTACGACAACACATAAGTTATGAATTTCAATACAAATATTGTTACGTATATAATACGAAAATATTCATACTCAAATTATTACAAGTCTAATGGAATGCATTTTTGACGCTTCCAAAGTCTAATGGAATGCATTGTTGATGTCATATAAAGTACATCAACAAATATTTCAAGTCTTCAAAGGGACACGAGAAGATTTATGTCCTCCTCATTCTAATGGAATGCATTTTTGACGCTTCCAAAGTTGGGTTCTCATCACCCTATTGTTGTTCACTAAAATCAATTATTAAGTGACGTATAATATACGACACACCCATCTTAGGTCATTAATACAATTATATATTGCATATCATGCATTTTTATAATGTATTGAGAAACTTCCACAGTTTCGGACCATCACATTATTCCCTTGTTATTCCTGCTCGACCCGGCTACACTCTTAATACCTGAAAAGAATTATGAAGCAAAAGGGTGAGCACAAATAGCCCAGCAAAGAATATTATGACTAAGATAATTAATTTATCAATAGCCTTCATCAGTAATAAACCAAATATTTAGAACGTATGGTAGATGATAAAGTTTTCAACCATAATTACAGCGTAATCAACAATCCACTAGAAGAGTCAAGTAAAACATAATGCCTACTATCTCCTCCAAATTAAAAGTCCATCGTTAATATTTCATTACTGTAATACCCATCAACAGTTCTTTGTTGTACCTAAGACAAAGAGAACTTTAATCACATGTCTTCACATAAACCACCAAAGATTATAGTTAAATTCACAATTTATGTTTATAATCATGTAAATCAATAGATTCTCCTTGCCACAAATCTAAGACCCCGAATTTTATAAAATGAAAGTATTTAATTTCTTCTAATTATTATTCTATTTAGTAAATTGTTAAATTGATAAAAGGTTAAAATTAAGGGTGTTATGTGAAAATTTTACAAAGTAAGCAAGTTGATATATAATATTCGTTGTGTCTGGGAATATTCGTTTGGTCGAAGAATATTCTTTTTGTCAGGAAATATCCGTACGACGACACCATCATTGGTAGATCCCACAACGGAATAACTATCGGAGTTAGTAAACGACAGAAATAACTTTTTATAAAAATAACGGCAAAAGTTTTACCGTTAACTGTTGAAATATTCGGTGATAAAAGTACAGTAATACGCGTGGTTGCATAGTAGCACACGGTATTGCACAGTTTCTCTGCTTATTGATGCTTACGTAAGAAGCTACTCAGATTATTCAATTATTGCAACAGTAATTGCTGCATAGTATCTCATATTATTGATTTAATTATAATTACAGTATCATCTGTACAATATTTTATATTATTAAGTCAATAATTGAGATAACATATTTATTCATATTATTATTTATATTATTGATAATGTCCAAAAAATTCTGTAGAGGAAAGGGGTTAGGTCATCTAATTGCGCCCCAATAAGGAGAAATCTTTATCGAAAAGCCCCCTCTTTCATAGGAATGGTCTGGTTGTTAATATTATAAGTTATAATATAAATGATGAATAATTGTTGAAATAATAAAAATGTGTTTATTGAAGATAAGTGAATTATAAAAGTTAAAGGAAAATAATGCAAACTTGGAAAACTTTAGGGGTACTAAAGTGTAATTAGTAAATTAATCTGGACCGACGGCGGTGGTTTTAATAGTAAATCAATCTGGACCGTCGGTGGTGGTTTTAATAGTAAATCAATCTAGACCGTCGGTTGTGGTTTTAATAGTAATCAATATGGACCGTCCGTTTAAATAGTAAATCAATCTGGACCGTTCATGAATTAGTTACTATTTAGTCCATTCTCCTATAAATAGAAGTTTAATTCTTTTTTCATTCTCACCAATTCACTGAGACTCACAAGAGAAGCTATAGAGAGAGAAACTATAGAGAGAAAGAAGAAGAGTATTCTGCTACTTCACTATTACAGTATCCAGTCTTCTACTAAGGTGAGAGATGTTATTTTCATATAGTAAGGGGTGTTATTTCTTTCGTATTCGTAAGGAAAATAATAATTTTCGTATTCATTTTTTAATCTGTGGGAATGTCTACGCGGATTACGTACCGCATGACAGGTGAAAATTTATTTGCAGTTTCGTATGTTATTTCTTTTCATATTCTTAAATCTAAACTTACTATGGTAAGTATTGCTTCTATAATTTCTCAAATTAGTATAATATCATTGAGTTTTGCGCCGAATCCGAGGTCCCGAATCACCGCGGATCCGGTTCGATCATTCTATACTATTACTATTTTTGCGGAAGATATACACAATTTATTGTTTATACACTAAACTTACATACTTTTTCCCAACGTCGAGTAACCTTAACTTATACACAATTCATAACTATCTAACACATAAAATTATTATCAAACTATACTATTACAAAACTAATCGCGCAAATTAACTTTAAGCTGGAACTATCTTTAACCTTTCCTTGTATCCGACGCATTCGCCTTAATCTGCAATGTTTATCATGATATAGCAAGGGTGAGCATAAAAGTTGCCTAGCAAGTTTAAGTTCAATAATATAACGATATATCATGATTGAAAGAGTCTGAATAATAAGCTGTCTATAATTCAACAATATAATTGTGAACTAGCAGGAACAAACTTTTGACTGAACAAGTATTAAACATGAACAAAAATATTTGGACCAACTGGTAATGAAGGTGATCAGCCTTTCATACTTGACTTATACATGCAATATGAACATAGTACAATTCATGTCAACCAGCAATAATTAACCATAAGCTTATCCGAATAAAACAACTCTTAGTAGAGTTAAGTAAAAATAAACTTGCCCGAACCGTTGATTACCGCTACGCAATTTATATCGCTTTATCCGAAGACCTAATATTAGTAATATAGATCTCCAATATTAGAATAATATCATCACAATATAATATTATTACATATATATACATAGAATAATTTAAACACATAACACATGACCCTATCAGTCTATAACACACATAAGACTCAGTATCAAGTCAAACTATTACAGTCTGACTTGAGTTCGACAAAGTTCTAACGTCCTGACGGTCTAGTCGAACTTTTATCGAGTCTAAGTTCAATTAAACTCTGCCTAAACACTTAACAATTATCTCAGATAATTTTAATATCAGAAAAAATATTTTTTCTAAGTCTCATAATAATTTTCACATAATTATTATCATTTATCGTGAATTTTTAATCATTAAAACGTATTTAAATGAATTAAATACCACATAATTCCTTTATCATTAATATTTTTTTATTTTCAAATTTTAATAAAATACATGTCATAATATTATAATATATTTATAATATAACAAAGTATTTTTAATACTTTAAAATCACCTTTATATGATTTTTAGACCGTTAAATTCATTATCCGATAATTGCTATTAATATTAAAATATTAATATTTTCGTGACAAACTATCAAAAGTTATATTTTATAACTTAAAATATTTTTTAACGCTTAAATCATTTTTATATGATTTATAAATCATTAATTCTATTTTTTTATAATTTATTTAATATAGTTATTAAATAAATTAATTATCATTAATATTGATTAATGAAATTCTTCACAAAATATTAAAAGTTACTGAAAATATCTTTAAATATTTTCTGATACCATAATATTATTTTTCATAATTTTTAATCAATTAAAACCATTTTTAAATAATTTATTTAATATTATAATTAAATAAATAAATACCTTTTATATTCCAAAAATATTAAATATTTATGAAATATACTTAAAATAATTAAAAATTATTTTTCAGAATTTAAAATAATTTTTTGAAATTTATTTTGTATTTTTAATAATTAAAAACTATTTTTCTCTATTTTTAATTAATTTCCAGAAAATCAGAAATTAAATTAATTAGAAACTGTCGCTATAGGGACATTAGGCGACAAAAAGCGACGCTGAATGTGTTCTTGGTGTTCTTGGCCAATTTCCAGAAACTCATGTCAGAGTTCATGCTACCTTGTTTGACCGTTCATAATTTCTTGGATAAGTCGTTTCTGGATTTACTCAGGTGTTATAATTATAGTTCTCATGTAATATTACAAGTTGAAGCAAGTATCATGGTCATACAATATCATATCTGAGAGATCTAAGCTTCTAAACCTTCTGACAACATTGTTCTTCATTTCTGGGTTTTCCAGAAAATGAAGAACAATCGAGGGTACTAGTCTTCGATTCTCATATGTTGGATCCTATAACTTGTTTGGGTAAAATATTGGCTCATAACAGTAGACAACATGTCAGGGTACAATCTTATAGCAACCGATCATCATAACAGCAAAGAAATCAACAGATTAGGGCTGGTCAAACCATACTAAAAATCTCGGGTCTTGAAGGTTCTAGGTTTCCCAGAAACCTTCTTAAGGTGAATCGGTCAACGCACTTTGACCTTGATTATAAACGATTATGTTATGGATTTGAGTGAACTAAAAGCTTCAGTATGTAGTCTTAATATCAGGCTATAACAAACAAACGACAACACGACTAAATCACGTAACAGAAGCAAGAACAATGACCCTAAATATCTTGTCAGACCGGTTCTGGGTTTTTGGGCTGCCCCAGAACCCAGTTTGCGTGTATGGTCAACGTACTTTGACTGACTATTTCTTGCAATCTACATGTGATCTGAGCTTTATTCAAGAGTCAGATTAAAGACCATACAACAAGGAACAAATATATAACATCAAACACCACAAAACATTAACACAGAACGATCTATAGGGCCTGACATTTGACTGTCAGGTCACTTTTTAAACTATTTTCTAGATTTTCTAAAATGCTTGATTCGTGCATCTAAGTGTTATAGATCCATGATCTATCAACCCAGATCACTTATAGACACCATATTATACATATCTAACCAATCAATAGCAACAACTAACAACAAATCATGAGATTTCAAAATTTAGGGTCATATACCTTTTGAGCTTTAATTCTGATTTCTGATCTTTGAGGATCTGTTCTTGGTTGCTATGAACTGATTCTAACTTTGTTTATCACTCCCCTCTCACTTAAAAACCCGAAATATAGAGAGAGAGTGGCTTGGACAAAATAAAAAATAAAGTGAGATTTTTCTCTTTCTTAATCTATTTAAATGGCATGATTCAATGTAATTGATTGCAATAGATGGCTGATTTTGGACACATGGCTAGGGCTAGGGTTAGGGCAGTTCACCAACCATTTATCTTTGACAAGAGTTGCACTCCACCCATTAAAGAATGTGACAAAGGGTATTTTAGTCATTTTCATTCAATTTTATTTCTATAATTGTTATTTGATGCAAACCTTTAGGGTTTAGGGTTTGAACCCTTTAGAGTTTAGGGTTTGGAAAACCTTAGGTTTTAGAAATTAAATTCTAGAATTTCCAAATTTCAGTTTTCAAAAATAAAAATTAATATTTCTAAATTATAATTAGAATTTTCTAATTATATTAAAATTTCTTAACCATAACTTTAATCTTGCTAATTAAGATTAGTATGTCCTAATTAAAATCGCTAATTTAGCAATTAGGGTCGTAATTGGTCATTTAGGGTTTTAAACCCAGAATTAGGTTTTCTAATAGAAAATTAATTTTCTAATTTAGAAATTAGATTTCGTAATTAGATTAGGGTTTGTTAATTACTTAAGCTTTACCCTAAATAATCTTATAATTATTTACACTTACGCCATTAAGTTCCCAATTTAGGATTTTATACACCAAATTAGGGTTTCGAATTTCCGGAACTGAAATTAGGGTTTTCAAAACCAGTTTCTAGGGTTTCTTATAATTTGTAAGAATTTTCTAACCGAACGTTGACGTACTTAATATATACCTAGGATTTGTTACAGATATAATTTATCTAGTCAACCCTTGACCATTAACCACTAACCACATACTGTACACATATACACATAACATATTCACGTATTCCCTTAATCCTGAATAATTCACCTAAATCCTTCACAGAATTTTGAAATCCTCAAAATTCTTTCTTAAAAATATCAAATGCATACACTAATTTTCTGTCTAGGTTCTAATTTCGAACATTAAATCAATAAATAAAAATTTTAAAAATTCTCTAAATTCTCGGGTTGTCACATTCACCCCTTCTTCTAAAAATTTCGTCCCCGAAATTTACTTTACACCTTACACCATCCTGCTTACACCATACATCATACATTCTCATCATCACATGCTACCTAATACACCTCTCACAGGAGTAAAAATTTTGAAATTTTGCTGAGGAGTCATATAGACTATTTGTCTGTTATTTTCGCAAAGGTTTTACGGAAATTCATCCACAAACCGACATAACTTACGAACACAAAGGGTGATTAGCCTGATATGCCCTGTACTAGCCAAGTACTGCTTTTATCTGTTTCTCGTCACTGCCAAAGGCACAAAAATTTTACCTCAATCTTATTGGATTCCGTACCAAAACAATTTGGTCCGGAAAATTTCTTTCAATGAACACTTAGAGTTTTCATAAATTTTAGTCTAGCTGAATCGAATAGCGTAGACTCATATCAATAATTCAATTGAATCGATTATTTAGGTGTAGCCAAACCCCGTTGGCAAATTAAACTTTTGAAAACATTTTCGAGAATGACGTCATGATGTCGTACTGTATTAACAGTCCGTTTGAGGATGCCGTCATTGCATGTCTTTGTCATAACACATCATACAATAGTGGAATAACGATTTTAGATCAAATTCACACTAAGTATTCCTGTATTTACAACTCCATCACCTTTTTATCATCTCTGCACCATGTTACATGGTACATGAGTGATAAATAAAATATATTTTGATATTTTAAATATTTTACGTCTAGCTGAAATAAGTAGCATAGATTATACTTTAAACCGTTTCAAAAATGATTACGAGTCTACATATTTTTTTTAAAAGGTTATAGTGCGTATTCAGCTTGATGTCAAAATTTTGAAGTCTAGCATAGCTAGGAGTTTTGGAAAACTTATGTCTCCACTAATAATCATTTGCTTAACAATATATCTGTTCCTATTATCCTCAATTCTCCATTTACACATAACTATACCCAGTTCGTCAAACCACACTTATGAGTTCATTTACTTGCCACAATCATATGAGTTTAAGAACTTGTCCTAGTCAGACCTTTGGCGTCCATTCACTGAGGGGTTCATAAATATTTCATATAACTATGAGTCAAGAATGTCACATAAGTATGAGTTTTAAGAACTCGTACTTAATCCTTATATCCTCTACCTCTAACCTATCTATCTGTTATACACATGAAAAAGGAATCACCCTCTTAACATGCATATAGCAAATAACGCGACACAAATATTTCAATGATTATCATTGCCAAAACTAAGTAGTTTTTAAACCAAGTACAATTCCCTGCCCATACAAGGAATCATACAACTCAGCTGCTGACATGAGTCTTCAATTGAATCCCCACCTAACCTTAACACCCTTCTCAATACGAATTTCATTAAACTCGTATTCATAATCCTTTCCTGAATCTGTACCAATTCATAGTACAACTGTCACCCAGCAAACTTGCTGTAACTTTTCAATCATTCGCTTGATCCTTCTCCATACTATAACCTTATCTGATCACGGAGTGATCTCATCGTATACATTACGATTCATTTCTATATCTAGATCGTTTTGTTTTACGATCTCCTGTCACTGCACTTTTAGTCTTTTAGACTCTATCTATTTCTCACTACTGTTCAACTTTATTATCAGAGTTAGGGAACTCTGTATCTTATAACTCGCCGAGATTCATCTTTGAATCTTACCGACCCAACTAACTCTATGTGAGTTAGTACTTATCCTAATCACTGCGGTTATTAGTCTCGGGTATTCCTACCTAAGGTTCATAACCTACAACTTTGATACCAACTGTGAAGGCCCCGAATCTGAGGTCCCGAATCACCGCGGATCTGATTCGATCATTCTATACTATTACTATTTTTGCGGAAGATATAAACAATTTATTGTTTATACACTAAACTTACATACTTTCCCCCAAGGTCGAGTAACCTTAACTTATACACAATTCATAATTATCTAACACATAACATCATTATCAAACTATACTATTACAAAACTAATCACGCACATTAACTTTAAGTTGGAACTGTCTTTAACCTTTCCTTGTATCCGACACATTCGCCTTAATCTTCAATGTTTATCATGATATAGCAAGGGTGAGCATAAAAGTTGCCCAGCAAGTTTAAGTTCAATAATATAACGATATATCATGATTGAAAGAGTCTGAATAATAAGCTGGCTATAATTCAACAATATAATTGTGAACTAGCAGGAATAAACTTTTGACTGAACAAGTATTAAACATGAACAAAAATATCTGGACCAACTGGTAATGAAGGTGATCAGCCTTTCATACCTGACTTATACATGCAATATGTACATAGTACAATTCATGGCAACCAGCAATGATTAACCATAAGCTTATCCGAATAAAATAACTCTTAGTAGAGTTAAGTAAAAATAAACTTGCCTGAACCATTGATTACCGCTACGCAATTTATATCGCTTTATCTGAAAACCTAATATTAGTAATATAGATCTCCAATATTAGAATAATATCATCACAATATAATACTAATACATATATATACATAGAATAACCTAAACACATAACACATGACCCTATCAGTCTATAATACACATAAGACTCAGTATCAAGTCAAACTATTGCAGTCTGACTTGAGTTCGACAAAGTTCTAACGTCCTGACGGTCTAGTCGGACTTTTATCGAGTCTAAGTTCAATTAAACTTTGCCTAAACACTTAACAATTATCTCAAATAATTTTAATATCAGTCAAAATATTTTTTCTAAGTCTCGTAATAATTTTCACATAATTATTATCATTTATCGTGAATTTTCAATCATTAAAACGTATTTAAATGAATTAAATACCACATAATTCATTTATCATTAATATTTATTTATTTTCAAATATTAATGAAATACATGTCATAATATTATATTATATTTATAATATCACAAAGTATTTTTAATACTTTAAAATCACCTTTATATGATTTTTAGACCGTTAAATTTATTTTTCGATAATTGCTATTAATATTAAAATATTAATATTTTTGTGACAAAATATCAAAAGTTATATTTTATAACTTAAAATATTTTTCTAACGCTTAAATTATTTTTATATGATTTATAAATCATTAATTCTATTTTTCTATAATTTATTTAATATAGTTATTAAATAAATTAATTATCATTAATATTGATTAATAAAATTCTTCACAAAATATTAAAAGTTACTGAAAATATCTTTAAATATTTTCTTATACCATAATATTATTTTTCATTAATTAAAACCATTTTTAAATAATTTATTTAATATTATAATTAAATAAATACCTTTTATATTCCAAAAATATTAAATATTTATGAAATATACTTAAAATAATTAAAAACTATTTTTTAGAATTTAAAATAATTTTTCAGAATTTATTTTGTATTTTTAATAATTAAAAACTATTTTTCTATATTTTTAATTAATTTCCAGAAAATCAGAAATTAAATTAATTAGAAACTGTCGCTATAGGGACATTAGGCGACAAAAAGCGTCGCTGAATGTGTTCTTGGCCAATTTTCAAAAACTCATGTCAGAGTTCATGCTACCTTGTTTGTCCGTTCATAATTTCTTGGATAAGTCGTTTCTGGATTTACCTTAGTGTTATAATTATAGTTCTCATGTAATATTACAAGTTGAAGCAAGTATCATGGTTATACAATATCAGATCTGAGAGATCTAAGCTTCTAAACCTTCTGACAATATTGTTCTTCATTTTTGGGTTTTTCAGAAAATGAAGAACAGTCGAGGGTACTAGTCTTCGATCCTCATATCTTGGATCCTGTAACTTGTTTGGGCAAAATATTGGCTCAATACAGTAGACAACATGTCAGGGTACAATCTTATAGCAACCGATCATCATAACAACAAAGAAATCAACAGATTACGGCTGGTCAAACCATACTAAAAATCTCGGCTCTTGAAGGTTCTAGGTTTCCCAGAAACCTTCTTAAGGTGAATCGGTCAACGCACTTTGACCTTGATTATAAACGATTATGTTATGGATTTGAGTGAACTAAAAGCTTCAGTATGTAGTCTTAATGTCAGGCTATAACAAACAAACGACAACACGGCTAAAACACGTAACAGAAGTAAGATCAATGACCCTAAATATCTTGTCAGACCGGTTCTGGGTTTCTGGGCTGCCCAGAACTCAGTTTGCGTGTATGGTCAACGTACTTTGATTGACTATTTCTTGTAATCTACATGTGATCTGAGCTTTATTCAAGAGTCAGATTAAAGACCATACAACAAGGAACAAATATATAACATCAAGCACCACAAAACATTAACACAGAACGATCTATAGGGCCTGACATTTGACTGTCAGGTCACTTTTTAAACTCTTTTCCAGATTTTCTAAAATGCTTGATTCGTGCATCTAAGTGTTATAGATCCATGATCTATCAACCCAGATCACTTATAGACACCATATTACACATATCTAACCAATCAATTGCAACATCTAACAACAAATCATGAGATTTCAAAATTTAGGGTTCATATACCTTTTGAGCTTGGATTCTGATTTCTGATCTTTGAGGATCTGTTTTTGGCTGCTATGAACTGATTCTAACTTTGTTTATCACTCCCCTCTCACTCAAAAACCCGAAATATAGAGAGAGAGTGGCTTGGACAAAATGAAAAATAAAGTGAGATTTTTCTCTTTCTTAATCTATTTAAATGGCATGATTCAATGTAATTGATTGCAATAGATGGCTGATTTTGGACACATGGCTAGGGTTAGGGTTAGGGTAGTTCACCAACCATTTATCTTTGGCAAGATTTGCACTCCACCCATTAAAGAATGTGACAAAGGGTATTTTAGTTATTTCCATTCAATTTTATTTCTATAATTGTCATTTGATGCAAACCCTTAGGGTTTAGGGTTTGAACCCTTTAGGGTTTGGAAAACCTTAGGTTTTAGAAATTAAATTCTAGAATCTCCAAATTTCGGTTTTCAAAAATAAAAATTAATATTTCTAAATTATAATTAGAATTTTCTAATTATATTAAAATTTCTTAATCATAACTTTAATCTTGCTAATTAGGATTAGTATTTCCTAATTAAAATCGCTAATTTAGCAATTAGGGTAGTAATTGGTCATTTAAGGTTTTAAACCCAGAATTAGGTTTTCTAATAGAAAATTAATTTTCTAATTTAGAAATTAGATTTCGTAATTAGATTAGGGTTTGTTAATTACTTAAGCTTTACCCTAAATAATCTTATAATTATTTACACTTACGCCATTAAGTTCCCAATTTAAAATTTTATATACCGAATTAGGGTTTCGAATTCCCGGAACTGAAATTAGGGTTTTCAAAACCAGTTTTTAGGGTTTCTTATAATTTGTAAGAATTTTCTAACCGAACGTTGACGTTCTTAATATATACCTAGGGTTTGTTACAGATATAATTTATCTGGTCAACCCTTGACCCTTAACCACATACTGTACACATATACACAGAACATATTCACGTATTCCCTTAATCCTGAATAATTCACCTAAACCCTTCACAAAATTTTGAAATCCTCAAAATTCTTTCTTAAAAATATCAAACGCATACACTAATTTTCTGTCTAGGTTATAATTTTGAACTTTAAATCAATAAATAAAATTTTTAAAAATTTTCTAAATTCTCGGGTTGTCACATTAACGGTAAAACTTTCGCTATTATTTTTATAAAAAGATATTTCTGTCGTTTTCTAACTCCGACAATAATTCCGTTGGGGGTCCACCAATGATTGTGCCGTCGTACAAATATTCCCTGTTAAAACAAATATTCCTCGACCAATCGAATATTTTATAACAACTTACTTATTTTGTAAAATTTATAAATATTACCCATAATTATAATATTATAATAAATCAACATCATAATATTTAAAAATGATATTTAGAAAATTCATCTTTATTTATAAAAGTTGGAGTCTTATAATAAAATCAAAATATTAATGTAAAATTAAAAAATAGTGATTTTAAGAGATAATAATTAAGTAGCGATAATATAAAAATTAAAATAATAGATAAGCACGTAGGAGAGATGTTACAATTTGGGAATGTTATGTAGCGCAATTTAATTTAATAGATAGATTCTTAAAAAACCACTCACATTAATTTATAGCCACATGATTCTTGTAGTTTCATTCATTTCTTAGGGGTATTATGGTATTCTAACTGCTAATTACGTGGAACCATGTCAGCATTATTATTGCAAAATGCTGATAATCCCTTGGCGCTCGCATGGTTTGACTCCTCTAATCTTTGAAGATATTTCGAAGGACTAATTTGCAAACGAAACTCAATATCAGGGGTAATATCGTCCAATAAAAGCAGGTCCGTTTCGTAAATTCCGCCAGTCAACAGTGCTCCTCCACCTTTTAAAAACTGAGCCAACCTCTCTCTCTTTTCTCTCTCTTCATTTCTTGTTCTTACTATTTTCTAGAGAGAAAGTTAGAGAGTGAAAATGGTGGATGATTTCATGGTTTGTGTTGATCGGATAATAGCATCAGCTTGCTTTAGCCCTGTTAATGAAAGGGAGAGGCTTTTGAGAGATGTTGATGCTGATGGTGAAATTTTAGTTGAAAAAGAGAGTAACAAAAATGGGTCTGCTAATTTGAAGATTACTGAAGTGGGTTTTTTGAAGAACAGTGATAAAAATGGAGATGTGGGTTGTTCAAAGATTGTG
Organism: Panax notoginseng; assembly: GCA_016801055.1. Taxonomy (NCBI): domain Eukaryota; kingdom Viridiplantae; phylum Streptophyta; class Magnoliopsida; order Apiales; family Araliaceae; genus Panax; species Panax notoginseng. The sequence continues at coordinate 45,336,659 of CM029022.1, forward strand.
AGGGAGTGTAGAATTTGTCAGGAAGAAGATGAAGAACATGAGATGGAGGCTCCTTGTGCCTGTAATGGCACTCTCAAGGTTTTTACTAATTTTCTTCATTTTTTTCTCTTCGGATGTTTGACTCTCATGGGTTTTCTTGGGAAATGTGTTTAGATTCTTTGTTAAAGGGTGTTTTTGATTTTTGGGTATTCGTGGGTTTGTGATGTTAGTCATACTAGTTATTGTGGGTTTGTGATGTTATTCATACTAGTTATTGTGTTTTTCCTTTTTCAATTTTTCCTTTTCATTTTGTAGGGATTTTGTCTATTTCTCTCTGTGGTTGGTTTTATGGCTTTTGAAAATGTGTGGATTTTTGGGTTTCTGCATTTATTGACTAATTTTGTGTCTTTTGTGGTACTCTATCTCTCATCAATTTGTGCCTTCCCCCCTTTGTATATGACTTTCTTCTTTTTTTTGTGGGAAATACTGTATAGCGTATAGTTGGTGCCTTGCCTCCATCCAGTTTTTGTTTATTTCAGTGTTTATTTATTTGTTAATTTTTTATACATTTTCAAGGTATTAGTTTTTCTTTCCAACTTGTATTATATCCCATTCAGCGTTTGCTTAGTTCTTTATTTGGATTATAATGCTTACATTGGCTCTAGAAAATTGCTTCAAAAAATCTTACTTTTTGGAATGCCTATGGACTTTTTTATTTTCTATTTGTTTGACAGATCCTTTTAGACTTTTAATATAAGAAGTTCAATCTCTTTGAACCCTTTTTAGAATTGGGTCCCCTTAATAACTTGTTCTACAGTATTTGAATGCCTCAATAATTCATGCTCTTAAGAATTGGTTTTGTCTTTAATTGATTACATTATATGTAATTGCTTTTACTACTTACCAGCATATGCAGTAGATTAACTGGTTACCTGGTCCCTTAGACTTGTCGCAACTCGCAATGTTCTATTCTTGGAATTCCTATTAATGGTAGATGTCAATTTCTCATTTTTGTAGCTTTTGAAAATCTTCTTTTTTATGCATTGGTGGATTTTTCAATTGATTCTCCATAATGGTAGATGTCAGTTTCTCAATTTTTCGCATTTGGAGTTTTTCTGTTTTAATCATTTGTCGATTCTTTGTCCAATTGATTCTTCGTAATGGACCAATGGTATATGTCAGTTTCTCATTTGTGGCTTTTGAAGTTTTTCCTTTTCAAGTATTTGTCATTTCCAATAGATTCTTCCTCATGATGTGGAAAGCTTTCTTTTTCTTTCTTTCTTGTTGTATGAGCATTTGAGTTTGTAGATGCTTTTGCTGTCTTCAGTTTCAAACAATTGGTAATTGTTGTGTTTGTAAGTTGTGTTGCGTGCTTACACTTTTAATATGCACTCTGTAATTTATTTGTATGCCATGGGGTCCTAGTACACTTGTTTTCTGAGCTGCCTGATAGTTGTACTTGAGCTGCACTAGTTATTGATTTCAGAGTGCAGATTGAGACAGGTGTAGTGGCTTTTTGTGGCTTTTTGTGGTTTTATGGCCTTGTAGTACTGTTATGTAGAGTCTTGGATCTTCATACACATTGATTTTCGTGGTACCATAACTTGGGAGTTTGTAATCATAATTCACCTTGCCATGCGCTTATAAGATTCATCTTGCCCTCCTTAATTATTTTTCTAATATACAATCTAATATTCTAATAAAGTGAAAGCATTACACTATGGATAGCTTAAAGTTAGTGATTGAATTCTTTTTTTATGCTATTTTTAGTAAAATTGATCTTTTGAAATGCATGTGTTGCTTGGAAATGTATCTTCCTATTTGTCAAAGGGCAAGGATCACTATTTGCCTACTGTATGCATAGTTTTTCTTGTCTCGTATTCCTGTTTACAATCTGATTTTGCTTAGCCTGTTATGTTTTCACTTCTGATTACTCCCATTATTCATTCATATCTGTTTTGTTTTATCATTGATGATTAATTATCTGGTTTCTTGTTTTATTGATTCCTTAGATTTATTTCTGGACGTTGTAAATTGTGATTTAGTACCGAGTTTTATTTTTGTTTCTGTTTGATATGGTGTTGGCATGCAGTTTGCTCATAGGAAGTGCATTCAGAGATGGTGCAACAAAAAAGGTGATATCACTTGCGAAATTTGCAATCAGGTTTGTAATCTTTCACTTGCCTACTTTTTGTATAGTATGTTTCTGACAATAATAATCTGTGGTCCTTTTTGGATAGGTTTTTTCACCAAATTATACTCTCCCTCCAGCAAAAAGCAATCCTGACGTTATGGCAATTGATATCAGGTAACTAAAATGAGGCTTGACGACCTATATAACTTTCTCATTTCTGATTTGCAAATAGATACTTTATATTTTCTGCCCTAGACATAACGTAGGACAAACTCAGCCTTTAACATTTTGTACTTCCCCTTAGAAGATTAGTTTATATTTATTTTGATAGAAGAAGATGCTCTATCTCAAAGTTTCCAACTCCATATATTTTAATGACCCCAAAAATTATTATATGTTATTTTTCTTCTTGCAATCTCCAGCTAAGATTTAAAGTATCTTAAGTTGATGAAACTCTAACATTTACTTTGTTTACTTTGTTTAGTTAGAATATTTCTTTAGTGCCCTTGGTTTGTGGGCTTCTTGAACAGGCTAGGGAATTATTGTCCCCTGATACCACATGAGCGATGCTGGTGCTGTAAGGCCTTTAAAGATCTCACCTATAATTGTCCCCTGATACCACATGAGCAATGCTGGTGCTGGAAGGCCTTTAAAGATCTCACCTAATCAGTAAAATTTTTGGGTCAATTCTCCTATATGTTATGGGGTATATGCACCTCTGGAGTTATCACTTGTGGGTGTACAGAACAGCATGGTTTCTGTTAAGAATTATCAGTAACGCCACTAGGGCCGTGCTGGTGAAAATAGGCCACTTAACTGATTCCTGGGTATATAACTATAATTTCATGTTTATATGCGCTTAAAAATAAATCTCATAAAGATAGTTTATAAGCTCTGCAGTTGGTCTTGTATAAGGGCTGGATAAGTGAGGTCAAGTTTTTCAATTTGGCTTTGAGTGTTTGTATTGGAGGCTGATTGGCAGCTTGCTCATCTTTTGATTAAATCCTTCTATAGTTTGAAATGTGATTCTGTTTTCTTTTTTAAATTTTGGTAATGTTTGACATCAAGTTGTTTGTTTGATTATTTTATTGTGTATGCTTTACTACTTGTGTCGGTCCTGATTGTAATGAGCTTTTATCACGTTATTCTGGTTTCCTTTTTTATAATTCTGTTTTCAACCTTGGGGCTTGATTTTTCATTCAAAATTATTCGGTCAAAGGTCTTTGCTACATATTTCCATCTTTGCATGTGATAAGTTATAAGAAGCAGTTTACCTAACTGAAAGCCAATGTCTTGGTCACCCTCAAAAGAAAGCATTTAAGTCGGTCAAGAAGAAATTTATGAATAGAGTACTGGCTGAGCCTTTTGTCATGCATATGTGTATGCGTTTTCTTTTTCTACTCATACCTGCTCAATAGAAGGGTCTAACAACTCTTGTGACCCTGCGATTGTGGTCAATTTTTTACGTTGACCATGAAACATGATGCCAAGACGTTGATATATTGTCATTTTTAACGGTCAAAATTTTCTGTTCCAAGTACAGTGTATGTTAACATCCGAAATAGATTTGTTTTTAGCGGAGATTACAATCATGTGGTTTTAACTTTCTATTTCCAAGTAAACGGAAAGTCCTGTTAATGAGCTTCTACTATATTCCTATAACAATGAAGACATGCCACGTTTCATAATACTTCCTCTCTATTTTTCCCTTGTTTTCCTCAGGCAAGCATGGGGCCCACACATTGATCTTCGGGATCCTCATTTTCTGGCTTTTGCTGCTGCTGAGCATCAGTTTCTTCAGTCTGAATACGAAGATTATGCTGTTGCAAGTAGTGGAAGTATTGCGTGTTTCCGTTCCGTGGCTATCATTGTAAGCATACCAACTGTACTTTGAACTTTCATGCCCTCCCAAAAAAACCCCAATTTTTTTTCCACGAATTACTATTGGTTTTGCCTCTTTTACAATGAAAATGTGGGTTTGCTAATGATTGCAGTTGATGCTAATCTTGCTTTTACGCCAAGGTCTGATGTTAACAAGAGACTTTGGGATGGTGCAGGAATCGTCAACATTCTTTAATGTAGGTCAAATTGATGCCTTTACATTCTTTGCACAAATATTATGCTCATAAATACTCTCGCACACAGACGCGCACACATGTGATCATACTCTTGCATATGGATGGCAGTAATTTTTTTTTTGGGGGGGGGGGGGGATTGAGGGGGTAGTGGGAATTCTACAGTGTTGAGAATGATGCATAACTATCCTTCTGAGTTTTTGTTTCTTGTCTGGAATCCCTTTATTGGTTATAATCGTTAATAAAAGTGAGATGGATATCTTTTTCAATTATTGCTTTTAAGTGAAGCTATCCAAGTTGGCGAATATGCAACATGTACCGATGATTACATTATGCATAAGCATGTTCTGCAAGCAACTATAATTAACATAATCTTTGCATGAGCTCCTTATGAATTGTTAAGCATCATTGACTATCTAAAAATTGCAATTATGAATTGTTATCTAAAAATAACCTGGTGTATTTCAGTTCCAGGTTTCCCTTCTTCAGCTTGCTGGTTTTCTTCTGCCGTGCTATGCAATGGCCCGGTCATGGTACATTGTTCAGAGCCGAAGGAGAAGGCAGGTTAGTCAAATATACCTTCTCTCTATCACTGTATTATCCAGGTCTTTTTATATTATTTCATTCTATTTTTTTTACACTTAATTTACCAAGTAGGCATCTTCCAAGAGTTGTCTGGACCAACAATAATGACATCAATTATAAAATAGAATTAACTTATTATTTTGTTCTTTTCACTCGTGTGGCCTTTTGTTTAAGTTTAGTAGCACAAAGAGAATAGTTTTTGAAATTAATCCAATTCAGTTTTACTAGTCCTGACCAAGAAAGCATAGTGACTGACAAATGTAACTTTTAGTTTTATACTTGAGTATAGCACCCTCTCATTAACTGGATTAGAATTTCAAGTGATGTTAGGAGGAGTTCAAAGTTAAACTTCCAAGTTCCAAACACGTTATACTACCAAATACTACTATATGTTTTACGGTGAACAAAAAGAAAAGGTCGAAGAGCTTATGTGGTCTGACTATAGTTGTTTTGATTGAAGAGTTATTTATGATAGGAGAAGGATATATGTAGGAGGGTATATTCGATAAAGACTTTTTTTTAAGTTAGACTTTTGTAGAGTTTGTGGATTTTAATTACTTTTAAAAACTTTTAAAAGACTCCATAAAATAATTGACAGACTTTTTATCAAGACTTTGGTAGACTTTTGTATACTTTTAATATATCTTGCAACTTATTGCAACTTATTTAATTATTAAAAAGTCAACAAAGATCTTATATTTTAGATGAAATGAATGCGATATTAAATAATATTAAAATATTTTGACCATGTCACAATCTATTTTGAAATAAAAGGCATTGTTGAACTTGAATTATTAGATCATACCCAATCTATTACAAGAAAATGTCCTATTTCATAATTTTTATATTTCATACAAAAAGTTATTTTCTACTGACAATAATATAAAATAACAATCTCGATTTTAAAATGGTTCATTGTCGTTTTCCTATTAATTCATTATTACTAAACTAACAATTTATAATTTTCAACAAATAACAAAATTAATTTATTTCTTTTAAAAATAAACATAAAACAAAATACATCTTTAATACTTATAAATATAATAAATGAGCTTTTTTATGGGAGAAGAAAATATAAAATGATATTACAATATTTGTTATCTCCATTTATACCCTTGGTTCTATTTGAAACCCTTAACGCTATTCCCTATTTTTAACCCTCCTTTTTCTCTATCCTCGCATGCTATAAATAGGCATTTGCTCTATCTTTGTTTGATATCCTCTATCTCATTCTCTCTCTGTTCATCGTCTCCCTTTCTCAAATATTTGGAAGTCCTTGGAAATCTTTAGAGATGATGTCGGAATTTGGATGAGTATCTCTTCTTTTAAAGTCTATCAAAATCTGCCATTTGATAGAAATTTAAAAAAATCTATGACTTTTTAAATACCAAAATACTTTTATAGATTTTGTAAAAGTCTCAATTCAATGAATCCTTCTACGGGGACCGACGGGTTCCCGATCGGGGTAGTGATCGGTCGGAATTTTTTTATTTTTATTTATTACCAAAAAATTAATGTGATTTATTGGAACTGAAATTTTTACAAAATGCAGTGATTTTTTACATGTATCCAAATGACACTTAAATCACTGTATTTTGTAAAAATTTCAGTTTCAATAAATCACATTAATTATTTGGTAGTCAAAAGCAAAAAAAAATTAAAATTTGGCCGGTCACTATCCCGGTCGGAACCCCCGGTCCCCTTAGACTTATTGCAATTCAATACCATATAACTTTTAAAGGCATTACAAAAGTTGTAATTGAATACAAGTAAATTTTTATAAACTCTTTAAATGCTTGATTGAATACAACCAAACTTTAAAAGTTTAAAAGTCTTAATTGATCTAACTTGATCGTAAAATTTGAATTGCCATATGATTTGATAGCTTAATTTTTGTAAAGGGAAGCTCATTCTACGAAATCTAAGAGAAAGAGGGGACGAATAAGCTGACACAAAGGTACTATATTTTGACAGACTAGGTGAAAAGCTACAGAACGAAGAATGACCTAACTTGGTTTTTTTCCATTTTGTTTTATTTTAATTTTTTTAACGCTTGCACCTTCAATCCTATCAAGAATGATTTGTGTATTGTAATTTGCCTTGCATTTTTACTCATCAAACAAAAAAATCCCTTGCATTTGTTATTTTTCCCAGGGATAAAATAAAAACGGATTTGGTGCCTGATCAACTCCCAACATTCCCAATTGGCGCAGGCTTACCGCCAATGGCTAATAGGCAAGCCTCCTTTTTTTGTTTTTTTTTTTTGTTTTTTTTTTGTATATCACGCTCGCCCTTATGTTTGTATTTAAATCAAAAGGTGAAATGACATTCGAGAATTTTAATGCAGTTAACTTTAGTTGCTTGTCCTTGAGCTGCCCATGAACTCGAAAAGAAAATGTAATTGTGAATATCGAGTTCATTAGGCTCTTTTTCGACATTTTATTTCCCCCCTGTATTATAAGATGCTATCAATCCCAGGCATCTTCTTATTTGCAATGATGTGTTTTTGATTTGCTCATAGCACTAGTGAAGTAGCAATGACTAGCAGTTGCTGATAAAAGGTGTTTTTTAAATTAAAAAAAAAAACTGGATTTGGAAGCAGGCTTCAATTGCTGACTAAAGTAGAATGGATGGATCTACTATCCCAATCAGTCTTGATATTTTTGATACATTTCCATAGTATGGAAATGTAGGGTATTGAGCTATAAAATTGACATGCTGCTCAGAAGGCCGAAGAATTAGTCTTGACAAGCTTCAATGCAGTTTTGGCATAACATTTAGCTACTGTTTCATAAACTAGAGTCCCAGTTTTTTATTCTTTTTTTTTTGTTTTAGGAAAAAAGAGATACTCATCTCTTTTGATGATGGTTTATATAATGTACTGAAAGTTGTAAGTACAATATCATGATCGCTACTCAATTAAATATTTAATAATTCAAATAAAACTATAGTGATGGAACACTGTTTAAAATAATATTCTTTAATTATAAATTTTATGAATTGGACTCAAAAGTGTACTAAGCAATCTGTAGAAACTGTGGGATATAAAAATATAACTGGTACAAATGTTTTAAACTTAAGATAACCTAACATATCCCAAGTGGAGAGGGGAAGTTGATAAAGCAAAAAGAACCAAATAAGACCAAAGAGAAATTATTGGAAAAGCTTTATCATCCCTGGCTGTGCTCTAAAAAGTGGAGCCTACCACCTTGGTGGTATTATTTTTTTATTTTCCATTGGATAAAAGGAAGTGTGTGTCGACATACAAAAGCTCTGTGTATCCCAAGAGTTTTTATTAATGATAATTTTTATATTTCATTATTCTTATTAATGACTGTTTTAATATTTTATTATTTTATTAACTAAAAAATTATGTGGCATGATTAGAACTATATAAAGCAAGTCTATAACACAGTATATTTCAAGCATTGTAGAATTTTATAACTTTTATTAAATCGGTGTCGTTGATCCTAGCTAGGGTTTAGACGGTTTAAGCCAAATTGAGACGGTAGAGTGGTATGGGCTCCTATTGTCTTTATTTATTTATTATTTTATAAAAAAAATTCTTTTTTTTATTAACAAAGAATTAATGATCAGTGTCACGTTGGACGAGAGCAGATCCTCTGTCCCTATTTTAGATGTTCCTCTTATGTTCCTCACTTAAATTTTTGACACCTAACCTCTTATTTAATTTAAGAGTTAATTGGTGTTAAGTAAGAGGCCAGGTGCCAAAAATTTAAGTGGGGAACATATAAAATGGGGACAGAGAATCTGCTCTCCATGTTGGACTAATAAAAAGGTTAGAAAAGTTTTAGCTAGTCTACACACTGGGAAATTACAACAATAAATTGTTTAATGGTGAGGATCTAATATATTAAGTTATAAACTAAGGGCATGTTTGATTAGCACTGAATGACTTATCGATTAAGTCAATCAATGCGTTTGTTTCGGGAAAAAAATTCGTCTGAATAGCTAATCAATTCAGCTATTCAGACGATTTGGGCTAAATGACTAAGGGGCTGTTTGTTTAGGTCTGAATTGCTGAATGGTTGAATCGGTCAGTCATTAAGTGTGTTTGTTTTCAGGAAAAAATCGTTTGAATGGCTGAATCGGTCATCCATTCAGACGATTTGGGTTTAATGATTTAGTGTCATTTTTTTGGCTGAATGGGCTAAATGAGGGCTGAATTAAGTTTTTTTTTTTTACAATATTAACTATTATATTAAGTAATATTAAATACATTTATAACAATTTTAAATATTTTTAGAGGGGTAAAATAATAAAATTCTGTTATTAAGATGTTTCAGACATGTCAATTACCAAACAACTTTTTTCATTCATATTCAGCTCATTTAGATTTAGATTCATTCAGTTTTTATCAAACACCTCCTAAGTCCCATATATTTGACTGAATGGGTTGAATGACGGCTGACTGATTTTTTTTTACAATATTAACTATTATATTAAGTAATATTAAATAAATTTATAATTATTTTAAATTTTTTCAGATGGGTAAAATAATAAAAATATGCTATTCACATGTTTCAGAAATATCAATTATCAATTTTTTTTCATTTAGATGCAAATTCAACTCATTAAGATTCATTCAATTTTTAACAAACACTCCCTAAGATGTCGCATGATTAATTATTTTTTTGGGCTACATGTCCATGTCATATCATAAAAGAACCGGTTAATCACATTTGATTTTAAATCTTACAGTGAAAGCCTATGGGCTGGAACAGATAATAATTGGGCCCAAAGTATTTTGGAGAATGGAACTATTTAGGATCCTTATATTTTGTTCTTATAATGATTTTTTAAATACTACCTCCGTCCTATACTATATGATGTTTTAGAGTTGTACACAAGAATTAAAAAAATAATTATATAATATTAAATATAGTATCAATTGTCTATAATATCTTTTATCATACTTATCTCATACTCTCTCTCATATGTAACATTTTCTCATGGGTAGTAATTTTTAAAAAGATTGCGGCTAATTTTCCTAAATTATATAAAACGTCAAATAATTTTTTAAAAAATGAAATCATCTAAAATGTATATATGGGACGGAGGGAGTATATGCTTATGCTTTCATTCATAAAATAATATATTTAAACATTATTTAGTATTCATGAGTGAAAACTTTGAGACTATGTTTGTTTGCAATGATTATAATCCGAGAATTATAATTTATGATATCATAATTCTAAGACTATTAATCTTAAGATTATAATTTTGGGATTATAATTATGTTGTCAAAACTATTAAGCTATTTTATAATTCTAAGACTAATAATCTCAAGTCTAAATTTAAAAACAAACAACATACTTGGGATTAATAGTTCTATCTCAAATAAAATTATTAACATAGCCTGATAGAAAAAGATAAGGGAGGAGGCTTTGTTGGGATAAATTAAAAGAAGTTTATAACTAGGTTTGGTCAAGAAGTGTTTGCCTCTTTTTAATAAACATCTTTTTCTTACTTTCACATTTTTGTTGCAAAACTATTTTTTTTAAGGAAAAATAATAACGAAATACTTCATCTATTTCAAAAATATAAGATCAGAAATCAACTCAAGATATTTTAAAGTCAAAATTTATATGTATTCTATAATTTTAGCCAATATAATAATAAATATTATAAGTTACTCATAAATTAACTCACCGTAAGATTTATTATTTTCACAAATTAATAAATTATTTAAATTTAGACTTTTAAAATGTCTCAAATTGATTTTTATTTAAAAGTAACCAATAATCTATTAAAGCATTTTGTTAAGAAGAAGCACCCTTTTCTTATCAAACCCCAATTCAATATTTTCTATAATGGACTTAAGATTAATTAATAACAATAATAAAAAATGTAATAATAATAATAATTGTAAAACAAAGTAATACACTAATTATCAAGTATATTAAGAGGTCTCCCTAACCAAATCTATCCTATAATTAGTCTTGTAATGAGAGAGACATCAGACATTAATAATTCCTAATTCCATTTTTTAAAAAGTAAGTATTTATCAAAAGAAGTGCATAAGATAGGATTTTGGGTGAAATGTAGTTATCATCCCTCCCATCAAGAAAAATAAAATAGATGGGTTGGTAGAGGTTGTTTTCTTTTGCAGTTGAAGCCCTGTGCCTTGAAAATGATATTGTTTAGCACCTTCAAGCGTGTTTGAACTTTCAAATTAATCCCAAAAGAAATTTGAGTAATGGAAATATTATTGAGGCCAGTATATAAATATTGATATGATTGGAATTTGAAAGTGTAAATTAGTATAGCCATTTTTTTTATCAAACATTCCAAAAAACTGAAATATGTTACAAAAAATGAATTGATTATAATAAACAAATTCAAATAGTAATTTTTTAAAATAAAATAATAGATAATTAATAAAAAAGGGTCAATCGTAGCAACAACGTTGGTGAACACCAAATAAATTATTGAAATACAGTCATATACTCAAAACAATAATAAAATATGCAGATTTGGATCCTTTTTCAACACAGGCGACGGAAGAACAAGCCTCCATGAAAGCCCTACATCCAAATTTGAATAATCTATCTTCAACAAATTATATAGCAGAAAAAATCTCACAAACAAAACAAAATCTCCCGAGATATGATAATGAAATCTCCTCACAAAAGAGAAATAAATTAGTCATATCATGGAGAAAATAAATTTTATAAAAGTAGAAAACAAACTCCTCATAAAGGGAGAATAACTTATTAGATTAAGATAAGAGACATCTAAGGGAGGGTATCTCCAAACGGAGATATCTAGAGAGTATTTTCAAAAAGAAAGCCCTCCCCCATATCAAAGATGGCTATTAGAGTTCTTGACTGGAGAGAAAAGAGAAGAATAAAAGAGAGAAAACTTACTTTTTTAGTAGAGCCATATTTGGTTCTCTAGCTTTAAAATTAATTAAACTTAATGAGAGTGTGCCAAAGGGCACTGTTTTCAGACTCGGCCCGGATCGATCGGTTCAACTGAAAATTATTTTTATGTCCTGTTCGATTTGACTAAGTTAAATTAGTTTGGTAAAAACTCGGATTGAACCGGTTGACCACCGATCGAACCGATGGTTCAACATGTAAAATCGGTTAAGTTGACTCAGTGAACCAATTTTTTATTATTTTTTTTGTACCAATTTTTTTATATATTAAAATTAACCACATTATTAATATTATAACTCAATTTTATTATATTTTAGTTTATAAGAAACGAGATTTTTTAAAATTTTATTAATTAATAATAATATATATTTTTATATATTTATGACGTCACTAGTTCTATAACGGTTCAATTATTAGTTGAACTAATGACTCATCCGTTTGATAACTTTTTTGGTTCGATAAACTGTTCTGGAGAACATTGGCCAAGGTAATTGGGGGTAAGATGATCACATTTTAGATTTCATAGAATTGGTATTTAGGTAAATTTCATGCTCAATTTTAAAGTTTAAAGTTTAATTGAGTTGTCAAATAGAACTTAGAAATCATCTGAACATTCCACTCTTGAAGGATTTATGCAAGAAAGTGAATTGTTGAAACAAACTATTATTTGAATTGGCCTTATAGTTTTACTTGCAAGATAAAAGTAAAAATATAAAAATCAAAATTTAATTCATATAAAATTAGAATATCTCTCAAAATAACTATAAAGTCTGTATTTACAGATATGTACTATGTGACGTCCCCAAAATTAGGTATACATCACCCATCTTGGGTCGTCAGATACATAGTACAGAATACAAATACAACTTACTAATACAACTGTCGTGTACAATACGACAAAACAAAAACTGTGAGTTTGAATACAAATATTATCTTCTAGAGAGTATTCATACTCAAAAGGAGTCCTCATTACATTTATTAACACACCATTACATAGAATAGTGAGGACTACTAACTAATACTATCATTCGGACCATCACTCCGTTCCCCGACTTGCCCCAGCTACATTCTCATTTCCTGAAGAGAACAGTGAAAGAAAGGGTGAGCTCAACTAACCCAGTAAGAAATATTATGACTAAGATAATGCAGAATAAATTATCATTAGCCTTCAACAATGTTAAACTGATAAAATATAATAGACATCAAGTTTAACTGCAGCGGAACAAGCAATCCATTAAAAGAGTCAAGTAGAAAATAAACTATACTATCTTTTATGATTTAAAAGGTTTTTCAACATTGTGATCGCTGGGACTCAGCTTAATAAAATAATCCACATCATCGAATCACCCCTGCACTACGGCCAAGGATATTCGTGTATTCATTAATGGTCATGATCATGCCAACAATTGTCCACCAATGCACTACGGCCAATGAGGACTTTTACCACATCATTTGTAACATTACGGTCATGATTATACCGAATAATCCCTGGTCATAATCATACCAAGTCCATCTATGCACTACAGGCCACAGATAACTTTCAACATTTTATAAACATGAGGATGATGACAATGATATAAGAATTCAATAAAACAAATTCAAGAATTAATTTATCCAATAATTAACAACGTCCAAATTGTCAACATGATACTGCTTTGTGGAGTAAAATTCAAGAATGTTTAGAAGAATATTTTCATGAAAAGATACTGGATGAACCGCAATTATCAAGGATATTCCACAAATTTCATAGAGTATAGAAGTCAAAACTTAACCAACTGAGTATAATAAAGAATGAAATAACAAAAGAAATCACCATGCATGCGATAGACCGTACAGACGGGTTATTCCAACAGAATAATAAATAATGGAACTAGGTCCGGCGTAAAACGCACAGACAAGATATTCTAACAGAATAATAATAAAGACGGAACCAGGTCCGGTGTAAAACACACAGACAGGATGTTCCAACAAAATAATAATAAAGACGGAACCAGGTCCGGTGTAAAATACACAGACAAGATGTTCCAACAGAATAATAATAAAAACGAAACCAGATAATAAAGACGGAACCAGGTCCGGTGTAAAACACACAGACAGGATGTTCCAACAGAATAATAGAAGAATGTCACCAAGTATAGGGTAGACAGCGTATACAGATTATTCCAACAGAATAATAAGAAATGGAATAACAATAGTTCTCTTCATGAATAAGAAAGAATAACACCCCTTACCGTTTTAAAAAAGAGCTGAAATAAGGAAGTAGTTAAGTAGCAGAATACTCTTCTTCTCTCTTTCTATAGTTTCTCTCTATAGTTTCTCTCTCTAGAGTTCAGTGAATTCGTAAGAAATAATGAAGGAATGAGCTGCTATTTATAGAAAAATAGAATGCATAGTAACTAATCCATGAGCGGTCCAGATTGATTACTTTAATCTGACGGTCCATATTTAAAGAAAAATCTTTTAAATAAAATATAATATATTCTATTTATAGAATAACTTTAATAAAGTATTCTGTTTTATATAAAAAGATATTTCTATTTTATTACGTTAATAATACGAAAAAAACAAAACGTCATTATCGCTAAATAATTCATATTATTAACTGACAATAATTGAATCAAACTGAGTGACTTCTCACATAAATATTAATAATCAATACCGTGTGCTACTATGCAACCACACGTATTACTGTACTTTTACTACCGAGTAGTTCAACATTATCAATGGTAAAACTTTCGCCGTTATTTTTAATAAAATACTTTTGTCGTTTTTTTAATCCGACAATAATTCCGTTGTGGGGTCCACCAATAATTGTGCCGTTGTACAAATATTCCTTGTTAAAACGAATATTCCCCGACCAATCGAATATTATATAACAACTTGCGTACTTTGTAAAATTTATAAATATTACCCACAACTATAACATTATATCAAATTAACTCCATAATATTCAAAAATAATATTTATAGAAAATTCATCTTTATTTATAAAAGTTGGGGTCTTACATACTATTTTTTTTTTTTTTTTAAAAACCTTTTTTATTACAATTTAATTCTTATGTAAAATTGATAATTTGAATCTGTGACTTGTAAGAGTTAGACTTGCACTAATAATGCTTTCATCTTATGATAAAACTTAAAATCAAGTTTTAATTTTGTAATTCACTGTTTTTAAATTTTTAAATATTAAATTATCATGTTCTACTAGTGAAGTAAACGAGAATTCAGTAGTTTCCGACAGAAAAATAGTCAATAATGTTGTTTCTAAATTACTTAATTTATTGAAATTAATATTTTCACAATAAAAATATAAGAAATAAAATTAATTATATAAAATTATTTTTATATATATTTTTATCATAAATTAAAATCCATGGCATTATTGGCATATGACTTTGGGGAAGAGTGGAACTATTTTTATTTTGGGGGATGGAGATCGGTTAGTAAAAAGTTAATTTTGGTGAATTGATCAATATAATATTAACACACAGGTGGGAGATAATTTTTCTCTTTGCGTATCAGTACTGTATTGATAAATTGATCAATTTATTATAAAATTAACTTCATGATAAGTTGATAACCGGATCTGAAAGATGGTCAAAAGAGTCAAACTGAATTGGGACAGACATAGTACAGAGTTACTCAGGAGTGAACAAGCCAACAAACAAGGACAAAAGCGCGTGGGTCCAACGGCCCCTTTGGTTGACTTTTCTTTCCATGGTCGAGCCGACGGCTCCTCGATCACCTTATTCTCCGTCAGCTCCATCTCTTTCTTATGGTTACCGTGAAATACATGCACCTCATTTCATTGCGACACGTGGACTAAAAGTTATTCTCAACGGCTGAAAGAGGGAGTTTGTTGAGAGAATATAAATAACTGGAAGAGGTTGTGAGAGAGAATCAGATGAAGGTGTGGGACCCAGAAACATAGTGGGGCCTAAACAATCAGAAAACCGCCTACCTGATTTACTGAAACTACTGCGGACAGCGATTTTGGCGCCAAGAGAAAACAACTTAATTGACCGTATACCATTACTCGTTTACTGTTGAAGTTATACATAAATATTTCTTTGCCATTCCAAATTTAAAATACAGGGGTTCAATTCAAAGCAATTGATTGCTGTGGAGTAATTTTTTTTTTGACTTGTTATAATTTTATTTTATTTTTTTAACTCCAACTGTTATAACACAATACAAAAAAAAATTTACTCTACAGTAATCGGTTGTTATAAATAAAATCCCTAAAATATATATATATATATATATATATATATATATATATATATATATATATATATATATATATATATATACCCGTTTCACAGCAATCCTTAAACAATGAGCTAAAAACGAATCGTTTATAACGATAGTTTTTGAATTATAACGACAGTTCGAACCGCCGTCATAACTAGGTCGTCGATTTTGTATGTTATAACGACGGAAAAAATCGTCGTTATATCTAGTTCGTTTTGGTTCATTGATTAAAGTTCGCTGAAGAAGAAGACCGATAATATATATATATATATATATATATATATATATATATATATATAATGATAAATTTAATATTTTTTGCTTAAATATATTTATGATATTAGTTATTCAAAATTTCATTTCAATTTATAGCTTAAACTTATAAATATATCTAAATTAATAATATGATTCTGATTTCGTAAGAGAGCTAGGGTTACTGATTAATACAGAGCGGGATTATATATGAGCTAAATATAAAATAATTTATTTATTTTTTTGAAAAACTTGGTTTTAGGAAAAAGTTGCATATTTTTTAGTTTCACCATTATAAAAATACTTTTGAAAAATTAGAGAAAATTTAACAATTCAACAATTTAAAGATAAACTTGTATGTTTGTGAAATATTTATAAATTTTAAGCTACAATAATTTCAAAATAACAAATTTTCACTTCTCTCACATGTGATTTGAAATCAAAATTTCTATTAACTAAAAGTGCTTGAAGATCATTAAATACCAAAAATAAAGCTAAATTTAAAAGCACTTTTAATATTCTACCATATTGCATCACTAATTAACTATATATATATGAGCATTTAATAATTAATAACCTTTTTTGAGATTAAAATGAAATAGTTCAAAGAATACAATATATTTGTTAGGATATTATAGAATTTTAGAAAGTCGCATATAATATGCTTATTTTGAGGAAGACTTCAATCCTAATTATCAAACTAAAACCTCATTCGTAACCAAATTTATTTTTATTTTTTTAAAAAGAAACGCCTCTAATCTTATATAAATAATGAAAAATTAATATATAAAACTATACAATAAAGGAATGATTTATCTTAAAATTATTTAAGAATAAAAGTGGTATTAATATATAATTTAGTGGCAGATATTGCCATAATAAATATATTGTTGTCATAATAATAAGTGTCTTTTAAAGTGTTGTATTGTTAGAATATATAATTATAAAAATATCATTAAATATATGTTTATTTGATAATATTTTTTAGCTATTGATATTGTCCGAGTAAAAATATTGGTAATAAGTGTCGTTTAAAGTATTAAGTGTCGGTAGAATAGACACCAAGTGTGTATTAAATTTGTATATTTTGTCCCGGTACATTATTTTTACTCTAGAAATATCAACGTAACGAACTTTTTTTACCCATTCAAAATTAATAACCATTAATTTTAATATAGATAACTACCTACAATATTTAATAGTGGAGTGGTTAGTATAAAATTAACTTTGGTCAATTGATCAATATAATGTATGAATATTTTTATTTGCCTTTTTGATATTTTCACACGAAAACTGTCACTGTAGATCCTATAACGACGGTTTTTACTGTCGCTATACATCTATAGTGACACTTTTCATATAAAAATATTAAAAAGTTATGTGAAAATATAAATTTCCTAATTTTATGACTAGCACTGAGAGCTCTGAGATTGATCATGAAAGACACAACACATTTGTTTTGTAAAAAATAAAAATAAAAAAAGAAAATTATAAGAAATTACTCTATCTACAAGTAAAAAAAAATTCATTTTTGCCATTTGAAGTCGGTTAGAAATTCTATAACTTTAAAATCCATAACATTTATGTTAATTTTATTTAATATATTTGTAATTATTAAAGTCGTCTAAAAATATTAATTACCAAATTTGTTAATACTTTTGTGAAACTGAAAAAACATTATTTAGCATGTTAAGATACTAACCTCATAAGATTACATAATCTATTACTATTTATTATAATAGCACAACAAAGCGTTTTATTGTATGAGCTAACTAAAATGTTTTAATTGATCCTAAAGTGAGTTAACTCATTAAACTATCCTTGAATTTAATTGGTTGATATTTTTACTTTAATTATATTTTATATTATATTTTTGATTTTCTCAAAAGATACATATGAGAATTGACAGACTCCCTCTCTTTGTGGGCAACTCATTCATAAGATATATAATAGAACTCGTAGATAATTTATTGTGTATGTAATTTGGTACTTTCCTCTTTTTGTAGGCATTTAATTGCATTATACATTCATTTAGATTTATTTTTAAATTATTATTCTTCTTCCTTCCTTTTTTTGTTTTTTGTTTTTTAACTAGCCAAGGTATTTTATTAAATATTAGAAATGAATATAAATACCATTATTGGGTAAAATCATATATGCCTACCTATTTTAATAGATAATGATAAGAATAACATTACAAACTCACTTTACATTTAGATTTTTGACTAATACTCGCACTGTTTTAAAATTACAGATATAATTTTTTTTAGTTAGATCCAAAATTAGATATATTTTTTTATTTTAAAGCTATAAAATGGTATAATAATTTTAGTTTGTCATTATTTTCTTACTATTATTTATAGCATTACAGTATTATTACCTGACTAATATATATTAAGGATACATTTAATAATAAAATTTATAATTAAACGAGACATTGCACTAGTTTACACAGTGAAACTAATATTTCACTTATACTTTTGAACTCTTTTTTTTTTCCCTTCTTTTCTCCCTAGACAAAAATTCTATGAGGATGACTCTCTTTATTTTGGAGGGAGCTTCCCCTAGATCCTTCTTCTGGTACTCTAACAATTTTTCCTTAGTAGAGTTTATTTTTTCTTTTTGTAAAACTTATTTTCTCCATGATATGATTGATTTATTTCTCTTTGCGAGAGGATTTCATTATCATGAATTCTTAGTCAGGAGGATTTTTTTTCATTGGTGAAAATTTTTTCAGCGCAAAAATTGTTGAAAATAAATAGTTCAAATCTGGATGTAGTGTTATCATGATAGCTGATTCTTCCTTTACTCATATTGATGAACTGCTTAGATCTGCATATTTTGTTATTACTTTGGTATTATGAATGTTTTTTAGAAATATATTTGATGTCTATTAATTGTTGTTACGATTGACCAACAATTTTTTCTAGATTATATTCTATTTTGTTTGAAAGGATTACCATTTCAATTATTTATATTGTAATCTTTTTACTGTTTGTAATATTTTACAGTTTCAATATATTTCAGTTGAATAAACGGCTTGATCAAAACAATAATAATAAAAGATAATTGATATTAACGGAGTAATAATGATAGGCACATGACAAATTTTATTTTGGGACAATTTTAACCTTTGACATTTTGTGTTAAAGAAGCACTATTTTCACATGTATTTTTGATATTTTCACATGGTTCCTTCTCACATAAAGGTGAAATTCACTATATGATCATGTGAAAGAAGAACATGCGAAAATATCAAAAATACATATAAAAATATCAATTTCCTTTATGTTATGTTAACATGGAAATGAAATCCAACAAAACACTTTCAATGTCGTCATCTATCCCTCTCCCTCTTTCAATTTCTTCCCTCTTAATTAAGGTTATAAAATAAACCAAATAGTTTAGTCTCGATTTATATTTGTTTGACTTAGGCTGCGTTTGTGAATTTAGAGGGAAGGGATAAGAAGAGAAAGTATAGAAGGGGAAGGAATTATAATTTTTCCTTGTCATATTTGTGAATTTTAGAAGGAAGAAAGAGAAGGAAAAATAATTTTATTTTTAAACTACACTATTACTATATTAACCTTATAAATAAATATAATAAATGTATGAATTAACAATGTCTAACTATTGAATTATTTTATTTTATGTTCATATATATATATATATATATATATATATATATATATATATATATATATATATATATGGGTGGCGTTGGGAAAAAGAGAAAAAATATATTTTCAAAAATTGAGAGTTATAATAATTAGGGACAAGATTATCACATTATTTATTTTGAAAGGTTATTTTTGGTAAGGTAAATATTTCATTTTCCCATCCTTTTCCATCCCTCCAAATCCTCCCACTTTTGAGAGGGAAGTTTTGAGTTAAAAATAAAATTAATTTTACCTCCAAATTCCTTCCCTTCCTCCTTAAAAAAACTTGCAAACATGAGATTTAGAAGGATTTTAATTATTTTTCCTTCCCTTCCCTTCCCTTCCCTTCCCTTCCCCTCCCCTCAAATAAAAATTACAAACACGGTGTAAAAGTTTGATTCGAACTCCACTCGAAATATAAATGATTCGAGAAAATTTTAAAGTTTGATAAATAACTCGAATATCTTCAAATTACAATTTTCTATTGATACTCAGAATTATATTCGTTCGAAAAGTTGAAACTGCTCAGACTCAATTTAAGATCGTGTTCGACTCGGTAGCTAAACGAATTTCAATCAAACTTTATTTGATATTAAATAAATTTTATGAATCAAATATGAATAATTCAATACTCGACTCGACTCGACTCGACTCATTTCATTTACATAGAATAAGATTATGCAAAACTCGTTTTCCTGTATAGGGAATTCCAGTACACTCTGTAAGCACAATTCTCTCTTTTTATCTTTCATACATCCATGAATGGAGTTAAATCTAGAAACTTCATATAAAACATTAAAGTTTTCTCACCATCAAAGGTTCAAACACTTTGTTTAAACATAAGCAAATGACAAAATCCTAGGAAAAAAAAATCTTTCCCCCAATACTCTATCCCTCCCTTAATATAAATATTTTTGTCTTTAATATTTATCATTTTGAAATTTCAAGTAAACATTAATTATTTAGTTTCTAATATTACCACAAATATGAATTATAATGTTGGTTCTTTTATTATTTTTTGTTCAATAAATAGCACTCTCTTTTTTCAATACAAGGATAATATAAATAATTAATATTACATTTAATGTTATATAATTATTTTCTTAATACTTGTGAATAATTTTAAAATAATTTATATTAAGGGAAGGAGGGAGTAATGTTTTATAAGGGTAAAATTGTCAAACAAACAAAAAATGTCTGGTGTCCATCTTTATTCAATCTCCTAATAAAAACACTTTTCTTATAAAAATAGAGAATTGATATTTTTACAAGTAAATTTAATAATTTCATATGATTCCCCCCTCAAATGAGATGAACCCCAATTACTAGAACTTGTATAACTATAAAATTTACTCGTATAAATATTAATTCTTTAAAAATAATATTGCATAAAAAAGACCTTCCATATGTCATGCCTAGACGTGTAGTCATTCAATCCTCTAGAAAAATGTCCAATATATTATTATTACTATTATATATATGGTGGACGAATCCATAAAGACTCATTTTTCACAAGAAAAGTACTACTGATTTTACATTTCATCAAAAAGACGTATAGGACTCTTCTTTATCCAACTACACAAGTTTAAGTATTTGAAAATTCATGGGATCATTGTTCACCATGCAGTCATAGTTAAGCCCGATAGTCCCTAATTTTTTTATTTTTTTTATATTGTTTTATTTAAATTTTGATACTTAGTCTTTTATTTAATTTTAAAGTTAATTAGTGTTAAATAAAATATTAGGTCTCAAAATTTAAGTGAGAGATACAAAGGGACAGAAAAAATGGTAAAAAATGATTTATATTGCGAATGTTTATCCAATTAATTACGTGAATAAATATTAATAATAATTTTGTTTTGAAGAGATGTGTTCAGCTGAAACCTTTTTATAATTCATACCAATTTCATGTACCGATAAGTTCGCAATTGTAACTCAATGTAAATTTATTGCAATACATAACAAGACTCTTACACATTTCTTCCAATTTCATCCAATATACTAATTATTTGATCTTAATAATTTTATTAGTAATGATCAAAATATGTTTATAGATAAGTGATAGTATTAGGATCAATCCTATTAAAAATTAGTATTATAAAAAGTATTTTTACCGTTAAAGTCTAAAATAATTTTTATCTATTGAAATTTCGAACAAAAATTCACATGTTTATCAAATGTTGAAAAAGTGTCGGATTACTTTTATTTTTGAAATAATAATGCTACTCAATATAATAAATTAGTTGACCGATATCCATTTCAATTATATTATTCACGATTAAAAAATATGGTGTATTTTTGATATAATTAGAGGGAAGGTGTAATGGAGATCATCCAAATTCAAATGTTAAATGTCATTCGGATGATTATAAAAATATCATCAAATGTATATTTATTTTGATAGTATCAATTTTATTTTGACAATTTCAACAATTTTTAATTATACTAATATATATCAACGCCTCTTATTTAATTAAAAATACATATCATTTTTAATAAAAATGTGCTACACGTTGTTTGATTTTGAATTAAAAATAATTTTGTAGTATAAAAAATTTAAGGAATTTAATTTGACAAAAAGAAAGAATTCGAAGAAACGAGATGGGATGAATGTGGTATTTTTTTTCCCTTGGGGATGGTTGAGTTTGGTGGGGAAGTATTCACTTGCGGGACGTGTATAGGAAAGGGTCTCCTAGACGATACTTGTAAGACCCCAACTTATTAATGAATAAAATCAAATTTTCTCTAAATATTATTGTGAATAATAAGGGGTTAATTTGATATAATACTTTGGTTATGGGTGAAATGTGCAAATTTTGCAAAATAAGCAAGTGGTTATAAAATATTTATTTTTGGTCGGTGAATATTCGGTTGGTCGTGGAATATTCTTGCTGTCGGGGAATATTCGTACGACGACGCAGCCTTGTGTGGGCCCCATAACGGAAAGCGATTGGATGAAGAAAACGACAAGTATAAGTTGTTTATAAATAACGGCGTAGTTGTTACCGTTAATACTGTTGGAATACCCGGTGGTTAAAATACAGTAGCACACGGTATTGCACCAATTATTGATTCTTACGTAAGAAGGCACTACTCAATAATTGTTACAGTAGTTATTATTCAATATTTTATTGATTCAATAATTGCTGCGTTGATATTTTATATTATTGTTGTTTCAATAATTGTTGCTGCACAGTATTTTCATTTATCAGATCAATAATTCATATTATTTGAATAATATTATTAGATAACATTATTGGCAATGTCTAGAAAGTTCTGTCTAAGGAGAGGTTTGGTCATCTAATTGCGCGCCAGTAAGGAGAAATCCTTATTGGAAAGCCCCCTCTTTCCTGGGAACGGCCTGGTTGTCATAAATGTGATTCTGTAATATTATTTGTGAATAATTAATTATTGATTCATATGATAAGGAAATATTTATTTTATGTGGATATAAATGAGGGATATATTTTTGTGGTTAAAAATGAAGGAGTTAATGTTGAGGTTTTTGTCAGTATTTTTGTCGGAATGGAGGTATTAAAAATCAGGATTTTTGAGATAGTTTGTGGGGGTTATAATTTTTAATCCGACCGTTGGATCGTGGTAATTTTTGGATATGTTATACATATATAAGTTGAGTATATGTCCACAAATTTTGAACCGTTAAAAATGAACGTATGATTTATTACGAATTTTACAAGATGACTGGTTCAGAAATTGTTGAATTTTCGGAGTTTATCATTTTGGTGGAAAATTCTAGAATTGGTGGGCCCCACTTGTGGTTGGTGAAGAAATGTGCTGAATTATATTTCAAATGTGGTGGGTGGGAATAGTAGCAGGTAAAGCCATCAGGTTGCAGGTCAAACCTACCAAAATTTTCCTATAAATAGAGGGCTAAGTTAGAATTGAAAATCACACCAGAAACAAGTTTTCTCTCTTTCTCTCTCTAGATTATTGAGTGTATTTTGTGAGTATTTAGATACTTTGAGAGTTTCTATTCATCAGAGCAAGTTTCTTTCAGCCTTATACCGGTATTCCGACCAGAAGTACTGATATTTTGAGGTAAGGGATATTATTTTCTTCTTAATGATATTATTTTCTTCAATATCATTATGCTGAAATATTGATATGAGTTTTTATCAAATTTGGAACTTTTTGTGTCGGGGGTTACTATTCACGTATACGGCACTATTCACGTATACGGCACTATTCACGAATACGGCACTATTCACCGAAAAATAAAATTTTCCCTTTTTGTCCAAGATGTCTATTATGGTTACTATCTTTGATTGTATCCATGTTTTGATCTTTATTTTTGAATTCTGCTTCACAATTGATTATTATGAAGTATTATTGATCTTGGATAAACTGTTATACGAATCCCTACTATTTGTCCTTCTGTCTCATTGGATTCGTTCTCTTTAAGATATTTTTCATCATCCTCAGTCCTAAATGATGATATTACTGAATATCTTTGGCCTGTAGTGCAAAGATGTATAATTACTTGATGAATATCTTTGGCCTGTAGTGCAAAGATGAACAGGTGTTGAGATGAACATGACCGACTGATGATACAAATGAATATCTTTGGCCTGTAGTGCAAAGATGAATATTTGGTTAAAGATGATTATTAATTGATGTTACAGGGATAAAATATTGATGATGGACTTTTAAATCTTAGAAGATAGTAGAATTCTTTCTCTACTTGACTCTTCTAATGGTTTGCTGTTTCCGCTGCAGTTGTTGATCTAAAACTTGTTGTCGATTATATTTTATCAGATTTTTCCCTGTTGAAGACTAACGATAATTTGTTGTATATTATCTTAGTCATAATATTCTTTACTGGGCTAGTTGAGCTCACCCTTTTCCTTTTTGTTCCATTTTTCTTCTCAGGAGGTGAGAACATAGCAGGATCTAGTCGGGGTATGGAGTGATGGTTCTAGAAAGATGTATTAGCAGTCCTCACTATTTCTGTAAAATAGTGTTTGAATAATTGTAATGAGGATTTATTTGAGTGTGGATATTGTCTAGAAGACAATATTTGTATTTAAACTCACAGTATGTGTTGTCGTATTTTGCACGACAATTGTATTATTGAAGTTGTAGTTTGCTTTCTGTACCATGTATTTGGCGACTCAGAATGGGTGTTGTATACCTATTCTGGGGGCGTCACAGTTGGTATCAGAGCTTAGGGATATGATCCCTGGCTGAGATGTGAGACAAGAACTAGGAGGGGAGAGACGGGGAATTCCTTCGCTAGTATGACCTGACTAAGTTTATTTGGTGTTTATTTGGTCGGTCAGAGTATAGGGATAATATATGACATGACTATTAACCCTTGTTTTATGGCAGTATTTAAGAATGGCAGCTGAGAACGTTAATAATGGAGTAAATCAGACCGTGGAGACACCTTTGATCACTACCCAGGGGAACGTGCAACAGGAAGGCAATATTCCTCCTGTAAACAACGTTACCGAGCAAACGATGAATGATGGAATGTTTAGGAGCTTTTTGCAGTTCATGCAAAATCAGACGAGGGAGACTCGTGTGCAGAATACGGGTGGAAATGATAACAACGCGCGGTTTGTCACAGCTAAGCAGTTCAAAGAATTGGGACCACCAGAATTTAAGGGAAAGCCGGATCCGATCATGGCGGAAACGTGGGTCAAGCAAATTACCAAGATATTTGATGTCTTGGGATGCACGGAGGAACAGAAGGTTCCATTCGCCACATTTATGTTCCGCGGTGAGGCAGACTACTGGTGGGAGTCTGTGAAGCGTACCCAGCCTGACGCACTCAACATGTCCTGGGAAACATTTCAAAAACTGTTCAATGACAAGTACTTTCCTGAAAGTATTCGTCATATGAAGGAGGTTGAGTTTATTAGACTGGAACAAAACAACATGACGGTGTCCCAGTACGAGGCGAAGTTTGCAGAGTTATCCAGGTTTGCACCTCATTTGGTCGAAAATGAGGAACGAATGACAAGGATGTTTCTGAGAGGTCTAAAACCCGAGATTCGGCAATATCTTATCTCTCATAAATTTTCTTTATATTCAGATGTTGTAAACAGGGCTCAATTATTAGAGCGAGATAATGAGTATGTGCAACCGAGGGACCACAACCAGGGTCATACCGGTGGCGGCAGTCATCGAAGCAATGAAAACCAGCAGGGAGGAAAACATTCGGACAAAAGCGGTAACCACTCTGGTGGTAATCGTGGTCGTGATAATAGAAGGAGCGAGTCGGGAGGAGATTTCAAGAAGAGAAGGTACAACAATGATAACGTGAAGACGTCAGCACAAACATCAACTGTTTCTAGGGGAGGAGAACGACCACCGGTCGTATGTTACAAATGTGGGAAAGAGGGACATATCAGCCCAAACTGCCCACAAATATCCAAGGTATGTTATAACTGTGGAAACGAAGGTCATATAGCTCGAGAGTGTTCTGTAGCAAAACCAAGTTCAGCGGGGATGGTGACTCCAAAAGTTATCCCGGATAAGTCGAAATCAGCGGTTCCTGGAAGGGCGTTTGTCGTTACTGGCCAAAACGCGAGAAACCCGAACGAGGTGATCACGGGTAAGCTAATCTTGAATTCTTGCGAAGTTTATACTTTACTAGATACCGGTTCTACCCATTCTTTTATCTCTCCTGCTTGTGCTCAACGTTTAAACTTGACTCCGGAGAAATTGGACTTTAACTTATCTGTTGAAACTCCGTTGGGTGAAACCTTCGTTACATCTACAGTTTATAAATCTTGCATGATCCAAGTTGGCACTATCACATTACCTGTTGATCTTATCTCTTTAAAGATACTTGCTTTTGATGTGATTTTAGGAATTGATTGGTTAACCACTCATCATGCTAAAATTGATTGTTTTCGTAAGGTTGTTAGTTTTCATATTCCTAACCAACCTGTCATACGAATTCAAACTACTAAACCACTAAAATCAGTCACTGTCATATCAAGCCACAAAGCTATTCGTTTATTGAAAAACGGATGTCAAGCTTTCTTAGCCCATGTTATGGATTTGAACAAAGACAAGTCAGATTTGAATAATATTTCTATTGTTAGAGAATTTTCCGATGTATTTCCTGAAGAACTTCCCGGTCTACCCCCGGAACGAGAAATTGAATTCTTTATTGACCTTGAACCCGGTACAAAGCCCATTTCTAAAACCCCATATCGAATGGCTCCTATTGAACTTCAGGAGTTAAAAGTCCAACTACAGGAGTTGTTGGACATCGGTTTTATTCGTCCTAGTACGTCTCCTTGGGGTGCTCCTGTTTTATTCGTAAAGAAGAAAGACGGGAGTATGCGACTTTGTATTGACTATCGAGAATTGAACCATGTCACCATCAAGAATAGGTATCCGCTACCTCGCATTGATGACCTGTTTGACCAGTTGCAAGGAGCACAATTCTTTTCAAAGATCGATCTTCGTTCTGGATATCATCAGCTGAAGATTAAAACTGAGGATATTCCAAAGACTGCCTTCAGAACTCGGTACGGGCATTATGAATTCTTAGTAATGTCTTTTGGATTGACTAATGCTCCTGCTGCCTTCATGGATATGATGAACCGTGTATTCAAAGAATATTTGGATCAGTTCGTTGTTGTCTTTATTGATGACATCCTCATCTATTCCAAAAGCCGTGAAGATCATGAGCGCCATTTGAAGCTGGTACTGCAAAGGCTTCGTGAAAATAAGCTATATGCCAAACTGAAGAAATGCGAGTTCTGGCTTGAGGAAGTAGCATTCCTTGGGCACGTGGTGTCAAAACATGGAGTATCTGTCGACCCGGCGAAGATTGAAGCCATACAAAGTTGGGAGCAACCGAAGTCGGTAACCGAAGTACGTAGCTTTCTGGGCTTAGCTGGTTATTATCGGAGATTTGTGGAAGGATTTTCTCGAATCGCTACTCCGTTAACTCAGCTGACTCGGAAAGATACAAAATTTGTATGGAGTGAGGAATGCGAGAAGAGTTTCCAAGAACTCAAGAGGAGACTCATTTCGGCACCTGTTTTGACAATACCATCTGGTTCGGATGGATTTGTTATCTACAGCGATGCTTCAGGCAAAGGGTTAGGATGTGTTCTCATGCAACATGGGAAAGTCATAGCCTATGCCTCACGACAACTCAAAGAATATGAGAGGAATTATCCTACTCATGATTTGGAGTTGGCAGCAGTCGTTTTTGCGTTGAAGATCTGGAGACACTACCTGTATGGGGAGAAAGTGGAGATCTATACAGATCATAAAAGCCTCAAATATTTCTTCACCCAAAAGGAACTCAACATGCGGCAACGACGTTGGCTTGAGCTGTTGAAAGATTACGATCATACCATCCAATACCATCCTGGAAAAGCAAACGTAGTAGCTGACGCATTGAGTAGAAGATCATATGCGGGTACGAGTGCAATGTTTTTAACACAAAGGCCCATTTTGTATGACTTGCAAAGGATGGAGATAGAGATGAAGGCTCCAAGTACCCACATGATGATATCAAATATACGAGTAGAACCGACTTTAATCGATAAAGTTAAAGCTGCTCAAGCTACGGACATGGAGCTGATGCGTATGAAGAAGAAAGTGCAAGAAGGTGCTATTCCAGAAGCAAGAATCGATGAAGAAGGAATACTTCGAGTCAACTCCAGACTTTGTGTTCCTAACGATTTTGACTTGAAGCATAGAATAATGATGGAGGCACACAACACACCGTTTGCAATCCATCCTGGGAGTACCAAAATGTATCACGATCTTCGACATACATTTTGGTGGAGCAATATGAAAAGAGAGATCGCGGAGTTTATCTCGAGATGTTTAACTTGTCAACGTGTAAAAGCGGAGCATCAAGTACCAAAGGGTCCATTGCAACCACTTGAGATTCCGAAATGGAAGTGGGAACACATTACTATGGATTTTGTTACAGGTCTTCCCAAGGTTTCTCAAGGCATAGATGCGATTTGGGTTATTGTTGATAGATTAACCAAGTCCGCTCATTTCTTGCCGATACGTGAGACTTATTCCCTTGAACGTCTTGCTAGTATGTACGTGAACGAGATTGTGAGATTGCATGGCATGCCAGTATCCATAGTTTCGGATCGTGACCCAAGATTCACTTCACGATTTTGGGTTAGCTTGCAGAAAGCTATGGGCACGGATTTACGATTCAGTTCAGCATACCATCCTCAAACGGACGGACAATCAGAGAGGACTATTCAAACTCTTGAAGATCTATTAAGACTTTGTGTCTTAGATCTCAAAGGGAGTTGGGATAAGTACCTACCATTGGTGGAATTCTCCTACAACAACAGTTATCAGGCGAGCATAGGTATGGCTCCATTTGAGGCGTTGTATGGAAGAAAATGTCGTTCTCCAGTATGCTGGGACGAGGTGGGTGAAGCAACATTGTTGGGACCAGAATTGGTACGCATTACTACAGAGAAGATCCAAACGATTCGACAACGTATACAAACGGCACAGGATCGACAAAAGAGTTATGCGGATCTTCATCGGAAGGACGTGGAATTTAATATTGGGGATCATGTATTGTTACGTGTTGCACCATGGAAGGGAGTTACAAGATTTGGGAAGAGAGGAAAGCTCAATCCAAGATTTGTTGGTCCATTTGAGATTCTTGAGCGAATAGGAAATGTGGCATATAGACTCGCATTACCTCCAAGCATGTCTCGTGTTCATAATGTTTTTCACATATCTATGCTTCGTAAATATGTTAAAGACCCGAACCACATTATTGAGTTAGAACCAGACGAGATAGCTGAAGATTTAACGTACGAGGAGGTACCTGTTAAGATCTTGGATAGGAAAGAGCATGTCCTACGCACGAAGGTTATACCACAAGTTAAGGTTTTGTGGAGAAACCATGCTATTGAAGAAATGACCTGGGAGTTGGAATCAGAAATGAAAGCGAGGTATCCTCACCTTTTTGAAACATCAGGTACGTACGTCAATTTCGAGGACGAAATTTCATAAGGAGGGGAGGTTGTAAGACCCCAACTTATTAATGAATAAAATCAAATTTTCTCTAAATATTATTGTGAATAATAAGGGGTTAATTTGATATAATACTTTGGTTATGGGTGAAATGTGCAAATTTTGCAAAATAAGCAAGTGGTTATAAAATATTTATTTTTGGTCGGTGAATATTCGGTTGGTCGTGGAATATTCTTGCTGTCGGGGAATATTCGTACGACGACGCAGCCTTGTGTGGGCCCCATAACGGAAAGCGATTGGATGAAGAAAACGACAAGTATAAGTTGTTTATAAATAACGGCGTAGTTGTTACCGTTAATACTGTTGGAATACCCGGTGGTTAAAATACAGTAGCACACGGTATTGCACCAATTATTGATTCTTACGTAAGAAGGCACTACTCAATAATTGTTACAGTAGTTATTATTCAATATTTTATTGATTCAATAATTGCTGCGTTGATATTTTATATTATTGTTGTTTCAATAATTGTTGCTGCACAGTATTTTCATTTATCAGATCAATAATTCATATTATTTGAATAATATTATTAGATAACATTATTGGCAATGTCTAGAAAGTTCTGTCTAAGGAGAGGTTTGGTCATCTAATTGCGCGCCAGTAAGGAGAAATCCTTATTGGAAAGCCCCCTCTTTCCTGGGAACGGCCTGGTTGTCATAAATGTGATTCTGTAATATTATTTGTGAATAATTAATTATTGATTCATATGATAAGGAAATATTTATTTTATGTGGATATAAATGAGGGATATATTTTTGTGGTTAAAAATGAAGGAGTTAATGTTGAGGTTTTTGTCAGTATTTTTGTCGGAATGGAGGTATTAAAAATCAGGATTTTTGAGATAGTTTGCGGGGGTTATAATTTTTAATCCGACCGTTGGATCGTGGTAATTTTTGGATATGTTATACATATATAAGTTGAGTATATGTCCACAAATTTTGAACCGTTAAAAATGAACGTATGATTTATTACGAATTTTACAAGATGACTGGTTCAGAAATTGTTGAATTTTCGGAGTTTATCATTTTGGTGGAAAATTCTAGAATTGGTGGGCCCCACTTGTGGTTGGTGAAGAAATGTGCTGAATTATATTTCAAATGTGGTGGGTGGGAATAGTAGCAGGTAAAGCCATCAGGTTGCAGGTCAAACCTACCAAAATTTTCCTATAAATAGAGGGCTAAGTTAGAATTGAAAATCACACCAGAAACAAGTTTTCTCTCTTTCTCTCTCTAGATTATTGAGTGTATTTTGTGAGTATTTAGATACTTTGAGAGTTTCTATTCATCAGAGCAAGTTTCTTTCAGCCTTATACCGGTATTCCGACCAGAAGTACTGATATTTTGAGGTAAGGGATATTATTTTCTTCTTAATGATATTATTTTCTTCAATATCATTATGCTGAAATATTGATATGAGTTTTTATCAAATTTAGAACTTTTTGTGTCGGGGGTTACTATTCACGTATACGACACTATTCACGTATACGGCACTATTCACGAATACGGCACTATTCACCGAAAAATAAAATTTTCCCTTTTTGTCCAAGATGTCTATTATGGTTACTATCTTTGATTGTATCCATGTTTTGATCTTTATTTTTGAATTCTGCTTCACAATTGATTATTATGAAGTATTATTGATCTTGGATAAACTGTTATACGAATCCCTACTATTTGTCCTTCTGTCTCATTGGATTCGTTCTCTTTAAGATATTTTTCATCATCCTCAGTCCTAAATGATGATATTACTGAATATCTTTGGCCTGTAGTGCAAAGATGTATAATTACTTGATGAATATCTTTGGCCTGTAGTGCAAAGATGAACAGGTGTTGAGATGAACATGACCGACTGATGATACAAATGAATATCTTTGGCCTGTAGTGCAAAGATGAATATTTGGTTAAAGATGATTATTAATTGATGTTACAGGGATAAAATATTGATGATGGACTTTTAAATCTTAGAAGATAGTAGAATTCTTTCTCTACTTGACTCTTCTAATGGTTTGCTGTTTCCGCTGCAGTTGTTGATCTAAAACTTGTTGTCGATTATATTTTATCAGATTTTTCCCTGTTGAAGACTAACGATAATTTGTTGTATATTATCTTAGTCATAATATTCTTTACTGGGCTAGTTGAGCTCACCCTTTTCCTTTTTGTTCCATTTTTCTTCTCAGGAGGTGAGAACATAGCAGGATCTAGTCGGGGTATGGAGTGATGGTTCTAGAAAGATGTATTAGCAGTCCTCACTATTTCTGTAAAATAGTGTTTGAATAATTGTAATGAGGATTTATTTGAGTGTGGATATTGTCTAGAAGACAATATTTGTATTTAAACTCACAGTATGTGTTGTCGTATTTTGCACGACAATTGTATTATTGAAGTTGTAGTTTGCTTTCTGTACCATGTATTTGACGACTCAGAATGGGTGTTGTATACCTATTCTGGGGGCGTCACAATACTTGTAAGACTCTAATTTTTATAAATAAAGATTAATTTTTTTAAAAATATATTTTTAGATATTATAGTGTGGATTTGATATAATGTTATAGTTGTGGGTAATATTTATAAATTTTGCAAAGTATGCAAGTTGTTATAAAATATTCGATTGGTCGAAGAATATTCGTTTTAACAGGGAATATTCGTACAACGGCACAATCATTGATGGACCCCACAACGAAATTATTATCG
Source organism: Panax notoginseng (assembly GCA_016801055.1). Classification (NCBI taxonomy): domain Eukaryota; kingdom Viridiplantae; phylum Streptophyta; class Magnoliopsida; order Apiales; family Araliaceae; genus Panax; species Panax notoginseng. The sequence continues at coordinate 45,369,211 of CM029022.1, forward strand.
GAGTTAGAAAACGACAGAAATATCTTTTTATAAAAGTAACGGCGAAAGTTTTACTGTTAACTGTTGAAATACTCGGTGGTAAAAGTACAGTAATACGCGTGGTTGCATAGTAGCACACGGTATTGATGCTTACGTGAGAAGTCACTCAGTTATACTTAATTATTGTTACAGTAATTGCTGCATAGTATCTCACGTTATTTAATTCAATTATTGTCAATATTTTATATATTATTAAATCAATAATTGAGATGACAAGTTATTCATATTATTTGCATAGTTAACAATGTCTAGAAAGTTCTATCGAAAAAACGGGTTTGGTCACCTAATTGCGCGTCAATAGGGAGAAATCCTTATCGAAAAGCACCCTCTTTTCTGGAAATGATATGGTTGTTAATATTGCGGGTTATAATAATGATGAATAAATGTTATTAAAAATATTGAGGAGATTTTTATGAAGTATTTGTTATAAGTTTGGCGTATTATTTGAACCCCCACTTACTCATTTTTCAAAATAATCGGTATAAAATTATTCGATATATATATATATATATATATATATATATATATATATATATATATATACATAATATGTGTGAAAGTGACATGTGGGGCGGGGCCCACATGTGGGATGAAAATGAAATTGGGGTGGAGGGAGAAAACGTGAATGAGAGGGTGTTTATATATATATATATATATATATATATATATATATATATATATATATAATATTGTGTGAGTGGAATAATGTGACGCCCGCAAAATAGGTCCAATCCAACCAAACCATTTTGAGTCGTCAAAAACATGGTACAGAAACAACTATAACTTCATTAATATATTTGTCGTGCAAAATACGACAACATATATACTGTGAGTTTAAATACAAATATTGTCTTTTGGACAATATTCACACTCAAATAAATCCTCATTACAATTATTGATACACTATTTTACAAAATAGTGAGGATTACTAAAATAACTATCTTGAGTCATCACTCCATACCCCGACTAGTTCCGGCTATATTTTCGTCTCCTGAGAAAAATGGAACAAAAAGGAAAAGGGTGAGCTCAACTAGCCCAGTAAAGAATATTATGACTAAGATAATATACAACAAATTATCCTTAGTCTTCAACAGGAAAAAATCTGATAAAATACAATAGACAACAAGTTTTAGATCAACAACTGCAGCAGAAACAACAATTCATTAGAAGAGTTAAGTAGAGAATGAAATCTACTATCATTTATGAATTTAAAAGTCCATCATCGATATTTTATCCCTGTAACATCAATCAATATACATCTTGATTCAAATAGTCATCTTTGCACTACAGGCCAAAGATATTAATCACTGTCGGTCATGTTCATTTCAATGCCTGTTCATCTTTGCACTACGGGCCAAAGATATTCATCAAGAAATCATTCATCTTTGCACTACAGGCCAAAGATATTCAGTAATATCATCATTTAGGACTGAGGATGATGAAAAATATATTTTAAAAAAAACGAATCTAATGAGACAAAAGAATAAATATTAAGGATTCGTACTTCGATTTATCCATGTTCAAACATACTCCATAATAAACTATTGTGAAGCAGAATTTAAAATGAAGATCAAAACATAGATCTAATCAAAGATAGGAACCATAACAGATAATCTTGGACATAGAAAAGAAAATTTAATTTTTTCTGTGAATAATGTCGTATTCATGAATAGTGCCGCATACGTGAATAGTGTCGTATACGTGAATAGTAACTCCGACACTAAAAGGTAAAAATTTTACAAGAAAAATTATCATGCTTTGTGAATAGTACTCGTGAATAGTAATTCGTGAATAGTAACTCATGAATAGTAACTCGTGAATAGTAACCCCGACATGAAAAGATAAGAATTTTACAAGAAAAATCTTACCAATATTCTGGTATAATGATATTGAAAGAAATAATATCATTTATAAAAAAATAACATCTCTTACCTCAAAAGAATAATACTTCTGGCTGGAATATAAAGTATAATGCTGAAAAAAACTTGCACCGTATAACAACACTCAATATATTAAAATACTCATAAGAATACGCTCGATAATATAGAGAGAGAAAGAGAGAGAAAACTTCAGTTTCTGGTGTGATTTTCAATTCTAACCTAAGCACCCTATTTATAGAAAAATGCTTAGAACACCAAAGCAGAAAATTTAATAAAATAATAATATTTATAATAATAATTCCTATGCACACCTTTGAATCTGAATTCAATAATTGAACACATGCAAATGAGGCTCACAAAATGTAAAAAAACGTTTTTGTTAATATAAATATTTAAAACTTCCAAAAATCAATTATTTCGAAACTTCAGAACTTCAATAATTCATAACAAATAGCCCTTTTATCAGAAAAATTCGAACCTCATGTCTTTTTTATAGGAAATTCCATTGTCTACAACTTTACAGAAGAAAATTTTTCTAAATTCCAAACAGAAATTGACCGAAATTTATAAACGGACGATTTTACATGCTATAGTCAAGAAATGGGGTCCACAAACATGAAAAATATATTTTAATCATTTAATACAACAAAAATACTCTTCCTTTTCATATACTCATATATCCCACATTCATTGTAAAAATATCATCATTATTATATTATAATAATATAATAAAATATTATTTTATCAAAAAAGATAAAATATCGATTTTCAACAATTGTCACTTTAAAAATTTTCTCCATCTATATCCATATAAAATCAATATTTTCCTCATCATATAAATCAATAATTAATTATTCACAAATAATATTACAGAATCACAATACTGACAACCAGGCAGTTCTTAGGAAAGAGGGGCTTTCCAATAAGGATCTCTCCTTACTGGCGCGCAATTAGATGACCAAACCTCACCTTAGACAGAACTTTCTAGACATTGTCAATAATGTTATCTAATAATATTATTCAAATAATATGAATTATTGCTCCGATAATGGAAAATACTGTGTAGTGACAATTATTAAAACAACAGTAATATAAAATATCAACGTAGCAATTATTGAATCAATAAAATAAAATATTGAACAGTAATTACTGTAACAATTATTGAGTAGTGTCTTCTTACGTAAGAATCAATAATTGGTGCAATACCGTATGCTACTGTGTTTTAACCACTGAGTATTTTAACAGTATTAACGGTAACAACTACGCCGTTATTTATAAACAACTTATACTTGTCGTTTTCTTCATCCAATCGCTTTCCGTTATGGGGCCCACACAAGGCTGCGCCGTCGTACGAATATTCCCCGACAACAAGAATATTTCACGACCAAACGAATATTCCTCGACAACAATGAATATTTTATAACCACTTGCTTATTTAAAATATTTGCGCATTTGTACCCATAACTAACCACATTAATCAATTCAACCCTTACAATTTCAAAATAATAAATAAAAAAATTCCATTTAATTAAAAAAAAAACCGGGGTCTTACAACCTCCCCTTCTTGTGAAATTTCGTCCTCGAAATTAACGTACGCACCTGGTGTTTCGAAAAGGTGAGGATACCTCGCTTTCATTTCTGTTTCTAACTCCCAGGTCATTTCTTCAATAGCATGGTTCCTCCACAAAACCTTAACTTGCGGTATGATCTTTGTGCGTAGGACATGCTCCTTGCTATCCAAGATCTTGACAGGTACCTCCTCGTACGTTAAGTCTTCAGCTATCTCGTCTGGTTCTAACTCAATAATATGGTTCAGGTCTTTCACATATTTTCGTAACTTCGATACGTGAAAACGTTATGAACACGCGACATACTTGGCGGTAAAACGAGTCTATAGGCCACAGTTCCTATCGATCGATGATTTCAAATGGACTAATAAATCGAATGTTTGAGCTTTCCTTACATCGTCGATTCTCGCTTTTGGAATAACAACTTCTTGCACCTCCTTCTTTATATTCATCAGCTCCGGTGTGTAGCTTGAGCGGTTTTAACTTTATCGATTAAAATCGATTTTACTCGTATATCATTACGTGATCCATAGAGTCTTTAACTCTATCTCCATCTTTTGTAAGTCGTACGAAATGAGTCTTTGTGTTCGACAATATCGCACACCCGCATACGATCTTCTACTCAACACGTCAGCTACCGCGTCTGCTTTTTCAGGATGGTATTGGATGGTATGATCGTAATCTTTCAACAGCTCGAGCCAACGTCGTTGCCGCATGTTGAGTTCTAGGAAGCTCTTCTCACATTCCTCGCTCCGTTCTAATTTTGTATCTTTTCGAGTTAGCTGAGTTAATGGAGTAGTGATTCAAGAAAATCCTTTCACGAGTCTCCGATAATAACCAGCTAAGCCTAAAAATCTACGTATTTTGATTACTGACTTAGGTTGCTCTCAACTGTGACTCATATCCCAATCTTGGATAGCACGTCATAATGACACCTATCAGTTTACCATCGCACGAATATAGCGTCCCCTACGGAGAGTCTGACTTCGGTGCATTCCACAAAGAAAGTCACCAGATAGAGGCTTGGGTACCAAATTCTATAGTTGAATTTTTAACTCCTGAAGTTCAATAGGAGCCATTCGATATGAGATTTTAGAAATAGATTTTGTACCGGGTTCAAAGTCGATACAAAATTCAATATCATACTTTGGGAGTAAGCCAAGAAATTCTTCAGAAAATACATCAGGAAATTTACTAACAATAGAAATATCATTCAAATCTGACGTATTTTTGTTCAAGTCCATAACATGGGCTAAGAAAACTTGACATTCGTTTTTTTTAATAAACGAATGACTTTATGGCTTGATATGAAAGTGTTTGACTTCAATGGTTTGGTTACTTGAATTCGAATAACATGTTGCTTAGGAATATGAAAACAAACAACCTTACGAAAGCAATCAATTTTGGCATGATGAATAGTTAATCAATCAATCTCTAAAATCACATCAAAAACAAGTATCTTTAAAGAAATAAGGTCAACAGGTAATGTGATGGTGCCAACTTGGATCAAACAAGATTTATAAACAGTGGATGTGTAACATTTCAGAATTTTAAAGTGTAATATTAAATATTTATTGATTTATATAAATATTTAATGGATATGTTTATTATTGAATAAATAATTGTTCAATTTGAGTTGATGTGGTATAGTTAGTTATTTGTTGAATAAATAATTAAGGAGCCAAGAAAAATTAATTGTTATGAGATTATATAATAATTTAATTTAATAAGTAAGCTAGAGAGCTTATAGTGATTTTAAATAAATTATAATATTTTAAATGGGAAATTATAATTTAAAATATTAGTTGGTTAAATAAAATTATAATTATAAAAGAAATTATAGTTATGTGACATTAAATTATGTGCTAAAGTAATTTAATAGATTAATGTTTTAATTAATTTATTAATTGAATAAAAGTGTTACTAATAACCTTGCTATAAAGGAGTTATTAAGATAAATTAGTAATTTTAATTTAGTTTTTGCCAAACAAGGTGTAAGTATATTAATCATTTAATTTTTAATGGTTGCCAAACAAAGCCTATGGCTTTTAGATTTCTTTTGATTTTTAAATTATTAATAAAATAAATAAAACAAGTATATAAATAAAATATATATTTATAAGATTATACGTTATATGTTTGGTAACTGATAATAATAAGTAGGCTTATTATTGCCATATCAGTTTTATTCTACGTATATCAGTTTCGGTTTACGCTCATTGTTAGTACCTAGTTTATTATTGAGAGAAGTAAGAAACGAGAAAGGAAAATGTCAGAGAGTTTGAGAAGAAACCAAGTACAAGATTGTCCAAAACAAGTTTTGATTGACAAGTTTTCTAGAGCAACAAAAAGGTAGGTTCCTAAAACCTTAATGTATGTACGTAGATATGTTTTAAGCCATTTTCCTATGAACTTGGTAGTCTCTGTTTTCTGGTTTTTCACTGTGTATAAGAGTTTTACCAGAATTTATGTAAAAGTTATGTTGGTATAATTGGTTAGGTAATTACGTGTTTATATATAAACCGTTATTCAATTGTCAGTATTTATATATAATTGTATGTTTAATATATAAATATGATGGTATGCTAAATTACGTCACTAAGAAATTGGTTTTCACAGTGAAAAACATGTATGAATAGTATATTTGCAAAATAACAAAATTGGTATGTGATTATGCAAATTGTGAACTAATACTGAGAAATTGAACTACACATGTGAATTGATTTATATGTTGGCGTACTTGTATTTCAAAAGAATCAAATTTGGTTGATAACAGTAGAATTTTAGTTCACTGTATTTTTATTTGTCAACCATGGAGTTTTGATCTAATAACAGTGTTTCAAAGAATTAGCCTATGATATTGTTAATTAGTGGTTGGTAATTGGTATATGGATAATTGTTAACTTTTATGTGTAATTTTCATGAAGTTATACATGTGTTAGATGCCATTGGTTGTTAAAAATAAATTAGACAGTAGCTTTGCTCTGTCTTTCGGGGTTGGTTCTGTGAGTTTCGGCGCCCCAGCATCAAAATTCACGCCCCAGCGCCAAATTTCGCGCCCTGGCGCCAAATTTCGCGCCCCAGCGCCAAAATGGGCCAGTAGCTCGTGCCCCAGCGCTGAAGCTCGCGCCCCAGCGCCGTAGCTCGCGCCCCAGCGCCACTGTTCCGCGCCCCGGCGCCGGAAAAGTGGCCTAGTTGGGCAGTTTTGACCTCCTGTAGTAAAACGGCCATAACTTTTTCATACGAACTCCGATTGAGGTAATTCAAGATGATTCGGAAAGAGGACGAGTAGGCCTACAACTTTCATTCTTTAAGTTTTTTAATTTGAGGTCTGTAACAGTAGTCAAAATGGCTATCTTTAGGACTGTTGTGTATTTAGAGCCAATCGGAGGGCGTCGGGATGCACGAATGCAAGTGCAACCCTTTGGGTATTAGTATAACTTAATGATAACATGTTGGACATGTATTAGGATGTTGTATCAAGTTGTTAATGTACATGTGGTGCAATGGCATGATCATTTAAGTAGTTGTAATAAAGCTAAAAAGTAATGTTCATGAAAGATGTGGTGTCAGGTATTATCCCAATCAATGATATTAATGCATATGTATTATTTGATTCGGGTGCTACTTGCTCGTTTATATCTGATGAATTTGCCAAGATGTTAGAATTGCCTAGAGAAGAACTGAATTTTCCTTTGAACATAGAAATTGCGAATAAGGAAGTAATCCCTGTTAGATTCGTATACAAGAATTGTAGGGTGAACATTAAGGAGAATATCTTGTTTATAGATTTGATTCCGATTAGACTCGGGGAATTTGATGTAATTTTGGGAATGGATTGGTTGTTCAAATACGGAGCGGTAATTGATTGCCAAAAAAAGTGTGTAAACCTTATGACTCCGTCAAAGGTAGTATTTTATGGTAGCAAGTCGCTTAGACAAATGAAATGTCTGACGACTATGCAGGCCAAGAAATTATTGAGTCAAGGTTGTGTGGGCTATTTATCTTACATAGTCGATACTCAGAAGAATGGGGTAAAACTAGAAGAAATACCGGTAGTGAGAGAATTCGAAGACGTGTTTCCAGAGGATTTGCCAGGACTTCCGCCTGACCGAGAAATTGAGTTCGTGATCGACTTAGCACCGGGAACAACACCGATATCGAAGGCCCCGTACAGAATGGCTCCGGTAGAAATGAAGGAACTCATGGTGCAACTACAAGAACTACTGGACAAGAAGTATATTCAACCAAGCGTGTCACCGTGGGGAGCGCCGGTATTATTTGTGAAGAAGAAGGACGGATCAATGCGTCTTTGCATTGATTATAGGGAGTTAAACAAGGTCACTATTATGAATAGGTATCCGTTACCTAGAATAGATGACTTGTTTGATCAGTTGAAGGGTGCTAAATACTTCTCGAAAATAGATTTGAGAAGTGGGTATCACCAATTGAAGGTAAGAAAGGAGGATATACCTAGAACGACATTCAGAACTCGGTACGAACATTACGAGTTTCTGGTGATGTCTTTTGGTTTAACAAATGCCCCTGCGGCGTTCATGGATTTGATGAACAGGGTATTTAAACCATTTTTAGACAAGTTCGTAGTGGTGTTTATCGACGACATTCTGGTGTATTCCAAAACTCAAGAAGAACACGTGGAACATTTACGTCTGACATTGGAGACACTAAGAAAGGAAAAGTTGTACGCGAAGTTTTCTAAGTGTGAATTTTAGCTCGATCGTGTACAATTTTTGGGTCATGTGATTGACAAAGATGGGATTTCAGTAGATCCATCGAAAGTGGAAGCTGTAATCAATTGGGAACAACCAAGAACACCTTCGGAGGTGAGGAGTTTCTTGGGGCTGGTCGGTTATTATAGAAGATTCATTCAAGATTTTTCTAAGATAGCCACTCCGCTAACAAATTTGACAAGGAAAGCTGTAAAATTTGTGTGGACGGAGAAATGTGAAGAGAGCTTCCAAGATTTGAAGAAGAAGCTAAGTATGGCACCTGTGTTAACCCTGCCGGATAATACAGGAAATTTTGTGGTGTATAGTGATGCCTCACACAAAGGGTTGGGTTGTGTTCTTATGCAGAACGGCAAAGTTATTGCCTATGCATCAAGACAACTGAAGGATTACGAGAAAGGTTACCCGACTCATGATTTAGAATTGGCTGCAGTGGTATTTGCTCTCAAGATATGGAGACATTATCTGTATGGAGAGAAATGTGAGATCTACACAGACCACAAAAGTCTGAAGTATATTTTCAATCAGAAGGACCTAAACATGCGTCAGAGGAGATGGATGGAATTAATAAAGGATTACGATTGTGAGATCTTTTATCATCCGGGCAAAGCGAATGTGGTTACGGATGCTTTAAGTAGGAAAGGTCGGGAGAAATTAATGCTGATAACAACTCAGGAGGAGCTCATTTCAGCAATGATAAAGTTAGAACTGGAAATCAAATTTCCACAGGAATCCGACGAACAACTATTTCATCTAGAAGCAGGTCCAACTTTACTGGACAAGGTGAAAAACGCTCAGTTACAAGATGAAGAATGCCGAAAGATAAAAGAGAATATTGTTAATGGAAACAATACGAAATACAAGGTCGATACCGAAGGATTACTACGGTACGAGGGAAGAATCTGGGTTCTAGCAACACCAGAACTGAAAAACGAAATCCTGACCGAAGCTCATAGCTCAAGATATTCGATTCATCCAAGAAGCACGAAAATGTATCAAGATTTACGCCGACATTTTTGGTGGCCGAATATGAAAAGGGATGCTGCAGAATGCGTGGCTAAATGTTTGACATGTCAAAGAGTAAAAGCTGAACATCAAGACCCAGTGGATTACTTCAACCGTTAGAAATACCGGAATGGAAATGGGAGCATATCACGATGGATTTTGTGGTGGGTCTTCCAACTACTCAAAAAGGATACGATGCGATTTGGGTAATAGTAGACAGACTGACAAAATCTGCACACTTTTTGCCAATAAAGATTAGATTCAATCTTGATCAGCTGGCAAAACTATATATTAAAGAGATCGTTGCAAGACATGGAGTTCCAGTGTCAATTGTGTCAGACAGAGATCCGAGGTTCACATCAAACTTCTGGAAGAGACTACAAGAATGTATGGGAACACAGTTGCGAATGAGTACGGCATATTATCCGCAAACAGATGGCCAAAGCGAACGAACGATCCAGACATTAGAAGATATGTTGAGAGCATGCGTCATGGATTTCAAAGGAAGCTGGGAAGAGCAATTACCGTTGGTGGAATTTGCCTACAATAATAGTTATCACGCGAGCATCGGCATGCCGCCTTACGAAGCGTTATACGGCAGAAAGTGCAGAACTCCACTGTACTGGGATGAAGTTGGTGAACGTCAACGGTTAGGACCAGAATTGGTGCAACAAACTGCTGAGGTTATCAAACTCATCAGGATAAGATTGGTAGCAGCTCAAGACCGACAGAAGAAGTATGCTGATCAACACAGGCAAGATCGTGCATTTGACGTAGGAAGCTATGTATTCCTAAAAGTTTCTCCTTGGAAGGGGAAAATTCGTTTCGGTAAAAAGGGAAAGCTAAGCCCGAGGTTTATTGGACCCTTTGAAGTGCTGCGAAGAGTAGGAGAAGTGGCTTACGAGGTAGCTCTACCTCCAGAGTTGGAAAATATTCATAATGTTTTTCACATTTCGGTGTTACGACCATATAAACCCGACTACAAACATGTGATCGAGTACGAATCGTTGCAGTTCGAGAAAGATTTGTCTTATGAAGAGGTTCCTATCCAGATAGTCGACAGGAAAGAACAAGTGCTCAGGAATAAAGTGATACCTTCTGTGAAGGTGATTTGGAGGAACCACAACGCTGAAGAAGCTACGTGGGAACTCGAAGAGAAAATTTTGAAAGAGTACCCTGAGTTATTTGTTTTATCTGTGTCTTCGATTCTGGGGACAGAATCTTTGTAAGTAGGGAAGAATGTAACGAATGATTTAATTGAGTTGTGATTTTGAGGACAGAATCCTTGTAAGGAGGGAATGATGTAACATTCCAGAATTTTAAAGTGTAATATTAAATATTTATTGATTTATATAAATATTTAATGGATATGTTTATTATTGAATAAATAATTGTTCAATTTGAGTTGATGTGGTATAGTTAGTTATTTGTTGAATAAATAATTAAGGAGCCAAGAAAAATTAATTGTTATGAGATTATATAATAATTTAATTTAATAAGTAAGCTAGAGAGCTTATAGTGATTTTAAATAAATTATAATATTTTAAATGGGAAATTGTAATTTAAAATATTAGTTGGTTAAATAAAATTATAATTATAAAAGAAATTATAGTTATGTGACATTAAATTATGTGCTAAAGTAATTTAATAGATTAATGTTTTAATTAATTTATTAATTGAATAAAAGTGTTACTAATAACCTTGCTATAAAGGAGTTATTAAGATAAATTAGTAATTTTAATTTAGTTTTTGCCAAACAAGGTGTAAGTATATTAATCATTTAATTTTTAATGGTTGCCAAACAAAGCCTATGGCTTTTAGATTTCTTTTGATTTTTAAATTATTAATAAAATAAATAAAACAAGTATATAAATAAAATATATATTTATAAGATTATACGTTATATGTTTGGTAACTGATAATAATAAGTAGGCTTATTATTGCCATATCAGTTTTATTCTACGTATATCAGTTTCGGTTTACGCTCATTGTTAGTACCTAGTTTATTATTGAGAGAAGTAAGAAACGAGAAAGGAAAATGTCAGAGAGTTTGAGAAGAAACCAAGTACAAGATTGTCCAAAACAAGTTTTGATTGACAAGTTTTCTAGAGCAACAAAAAGGTAGGTTCCTAAAACCTTAATGTATGTACGTAGATATGTTTTAAGCCATTTTCCTATGAACTTGGTAGTCTCTGTTTTCTGGTTTTTCACTGTGTATAAGAGTTTTACCAGAATTTATGTAAAAGTTATGTTGGTATAATTGGTTAGGTAATTACGTGTTTATATATAAACCGTTATTCAATTGTCAGTATTTATATATAATTGTATGTTTAATATATAAATATGATGGTATGCTAAATTACGTCACTAAGAAATTGGTTTTCACAGTGAAAAACATGTATGAATAGTATATTTGCAAAATAACAAAATTGGTATGTGATTATGCAAATTGTGAACTAATACTGAGAAATTGAACTACACATGTGAATTGATTTATATGTTGGCGTACTTGTATTTCAAAAGAATCAAATTTGGTTGATAACAGTAGAATTTCAGTTCACTGTATTTTTATTTGTCAACCATGGAGTTTTGATCTAATAACAGTGTTTCAAAGAATTAGCCTATGATATTGTTAATTAGTGGTTGGTAATTGGTATATGGATGATTGTTAACTTTTATGTGTAATTTTCATGAAGTTATACATGTGTTAGATGCCATTGGTTGTTAAAAATAAATTAGACAGTAGCTTTGCTCTGTCTTTCGGGGTTGGTTCTGTGAGTTTCGGGGCCCCAGCGTCAAAATTCACGCCCCAGCGCCAAATTTCGCGCCCTGGCGCCAAATTTCGCGCCCCAGCGCCAAAATGGGCCAGTAGCTCGCGCCCCAGCGCTGAAGCTCGCTCCCCAGCGCCACTGTTCCGCGCCCCGGCGCCGGAAAAGTGGCCTAGTTGGGCAGTTTTGACCTCCTGTAGTAAAACGGCCATAACTTTTTCATACGAACTCCGATTGAGGTAATTCAAGATGATTCGGAAAGAGGACGAGTAGACCTACAACTTTTATTCTTTAAGTTTTTTAATTTGAGGTCTGTAACAGTAGTCAAAATGTCCATCTTTAAGACTATTGTGTATTTGGAGCCAATCGGAGGGCGTCGGGATGCACGAATGCAAGTGCAACCCTTTGGGTATTAGTATAACTTAATGATAACATGTTGGACATGTATTAGGATGTTGTATCAAGTTGTTAATGTACATGTGGTGCAATGACATGATCATTTAAGTAGTTGTAATAAAGCTAAAAAGTAATGTTCATGAAAGATGTGGTGTTGTTTAAACTTAAACTTAGTAGCTATACTAAGAGTAATAAAGGAACTCATAAAGGTAATGTTAGTGTAACTAATGTGTATTGTCAATGCATATGGTATGTGTAGGACTTGGGGTGAACGTGAATAGTAATTGTTTAACCTACACACGAGGCAAGTTCCCTAACCTTTGCTACTTTATTATTCAGCAAGGCTACTTTTCACTGTTATGTTACACTTATGCAAGTTCTCTAACTCTACTTTTATAATTGTGCAAGTTTTCTTAACTCTAAACTTGTTATATTAGCATGCAAGTACCTTTAGTTTATCGTTCAAGTTATTATTTGTTGTGCATGCTTGATATTAAATTCTAAGATGTAACCTTAGCTTAACGTTGTTCAAAGCAAGGTATGATGAGTTATTCAATTGTTATGCTATTAGATTATTCCTAAAGCATGAACTTAGAACGAAATATTTATTCAGTATGATCATTCAATAACATAGTGTTATTATCTTGTATTCAACTAATCCTTAGTTGATATCCGTTGAACTCCAAATTACCTTGAAAGCTTATCCAAACCAAACTTACTTTGGTGTGGACTTGTATTCTAAATACTGAGATGAACAACTCTTTTAACAGAGGTTTACGCTTAGCATTGAAATGGTTGTGCACAATACATTGTACGAAGGGTTGATCCCCCTAAGTACGTGGAGTCCTTATAGTCTTATGACTGTTAAAGTTAAAGTTGAAAGATTACTTATAACTGTGGACATGATTCGTGGTCATTAGACCCTCAGTGAATGTTATAATTTTCAGAAAGTTAATAGAATATATTGTTCAGTTCTATTGGACCTAATATTGGCAATTGATGTGAAAGTTTAAAGATTTACTTATTGTTATCTCAAGTGGGCCTTGTTTGCTCACTCTTGCCTGTAAAATTTCTTACAGCTAAAGTTGAAACAGGCGACGTACCTAGCACCAGTAAGGGAAAAGGAAAGATGAATAAATACTGAAGACTTGTAATAGTTTTGATAGTTTACTTTCAGAATTTGATTTAAAGATTGTAATGAAGTTATTTAATTTTTCGCATTTGAATGATTGTTGTTAAAGGTTGGATAACCTGGGAGATTTTTTTTTTATTTAAGTTTAATCCTGTATGGGCAGGTTTTCTTTTATTATTCAATTCTATTATGATTGGGTAGTTAGAAATGAATGTTTTGATTACGTGAACACCAAATCTTGAGGTAATGAAGTACCGGGATTTGGGGGTGTCACAGGATGTAACGAAAGTTTCTCCTAACGGAGTTTCAACAGATAAGTCAAAGTCTAATTTTCTCCGGAGTTTTAAACGTTGAGTATAAGCAGGAGAGATAAATGAATGGGTAGAACCAGTATCTAATAAGGTATAAACTTCGTAAGAATTTATAATTAACTAACCCGTGCTAACTTTGTTCGGGTTCCTCGCATTTTGACCAGTCACGCCAAACGCTCTTCCAGGAACCGTTGACTTTGACTTTTCTGGGACAGCCTTTTGAGTCACCATCCCCGCTGGACTGGGTTTCGCTACCGTACAACCTCGAGCGATATGACCTTCTTTTCCACAATTATAACATACCTTGGAAGGCTGTGAACAGTTTGGACTTATATGTCCCTCCTCTCTGCATTTGTAGCATCTAACTGGCGGTCGTTCTCCTCCCCTAGAATTTGTTGATGGTGCTGGTGCTGCTGCCGACATCTTCCCGTCATCGTTAAATCTTCTCTTCTTAAAATTTTCACTTGAGTTATTTCTTCTATTATCTTGGCCATGATTACCACCGAAGTGGTTGCCATTTCTGGCACAATAATTTCCTCCACGATGGTTATCCTTGTTCTGATGACCGTTGCCATCGGTATGATTATCATCGAGTTGTAGGTCGTTATTCTTTGATTGAGCTGACTCATTATCGCGCTCCAATAACTGAGCCCTATTCACAACATCTGAATATAGAGAAAATTTATGAGAAATGAGATATTGACGTATGTCGGGTTTCAAACCTCTCAAAAACATCCGCGTTATACGTTCCTCATTCTCCACCAAATGAGGTGCAAACCTGAATAACTCCACGAACTTCGCCTCGTACTGGGACACCGTCATGTTGTTCTGTTCTAGTCTAATAAACTCTATCTCCTTCATATGACGAATACTTTCAGAAAAGTACTTGTCATTGAACAGTTTCAGAAACGTTTCCCAAGACATGCTGAATGCGGCTGGCTGGGTACGCTTCACAGACTCCCACCAGTAGTCTTCCTTACCACAGAACATAAAGGTGGCGAATGGAACCTTTTGTTCCTCCGTGAATCTTAAGACATCAAATATCTTGGTAATTTGCTTAACCCACGTCTTCGTCTTGATCGGATCTGGCTTTCCCGTAAATTCTGGCGGTCCTAACTCTTTGAACTTCTTGGTTGTGACAAATCGCGCGTTGCTATCATTTCCACCTGTATTTTGTACATGAGTCTCCCTCGTCTGATTTTGCATGAACTGTAAAAAGCTTCTAAACATCCCGTCGTTCATCGTCTGATCAGTGATATTGTTTACAGGAGAAACATTGTCGTCCTGTTGCACATTCTCCTAATTGGTGAGTAAAGGTGTCTCCACAGTCTCATTTACTCCACTGTTAACATTCTCAGTTGCCATTCTCAAATACTGCCATAAAATCAGGGTTAATTTAAGAAATTAACATATCACATAATATCCCTATATTCTGACCAACCAACAAATAAGCTTAGGTAGGACACACTAGCGAAGGATTTACTCGTCTCTCCCCTCCTAGTTCTATTCCCCTATCTCTGCCAAAGATCATATCTCTAAGCTCTGATACCAACTGTGACGCCCCCAAAATAGGTCCAATCCAACCAACCCATTTTGAGTCGTCAAAAATATGGTACAAAAATAACTACAACTTCATTAATACATTTGCTGTGCAAAATACGACAACACATATACTGTGAGTTTAAATATAAATATTATCTTCTGGACAATATCCACACTCAAATAAATCCTCATTATAATTATTTATACTCTATTTTATAAAATAGTGAGGATTACTAAAATAACTATCTTGAACCATCACTCCATACCCCGACTAGTTCCCGCTATATTCTCGTCTCCTGAGAAAAATAGAATAAAAAGGAAAAAGGTGAGCTCAACTAGCCCAGAAAAGAATAGCGCCGTATACGTCAATAGTAACTCCAACACTAAAAGGTAGAAATTTTATAAGAAAAATCATCATGCTTTGTGAATAGTATTCGTGAATAGTAATTCGTGAATAATAACTCGTGAATAGTAACTCATGAATAGTAACTCGTGAATAGTAACTCGTGAATAACCCCGACATGAAAAGATAAGAATTTTACAAGAAAAATCTTACCAATATTCTGGTATAATGATATTGAAAGAAATAATATCATTTATAAAAAAAATAACATTCCTTACTTCAAAAGAATAATACTTCTAGCTGGAATATCAGATATAATGCTGAAAGAAACTTGCACCGTATAGCAACACTCAAGATATCAAAATACTTACAAGAATACGCTCGATAATATAGAGAGAGAAAGAGAGAGAAAACTTCAGTTTCTGGTGTGATTTTCAATTCTAACCTAAGCACCCTATTTATAGGGAAATGCTTAGAACACCAAAGCAGAAAATTTAATAAAATAATAATATTTATAATAACAATTCCTACGCACACCTTTGAATCTAAATTCAGCAATTGAACACATGCAAATGAGGCCCACAAAATGTAAAAAAACGTTTTTGTTAATATAAATATTTAAAACTTCTAAAAATCAATTATTTCGGAACTTCAGAACTTCAATAATTCATAACAAATAGCCCTTTTATCAGAAAAATTAGAACCTCATGTCTTTTTTATAGAAAATTCCATTATCTACAATTTTGCAGAAGAAAATTTTTCCAAATTCCAAATAGAAGTTGACCGAAATTCACAAACGGACAATTTTACAGGCTATAATCAAATTTCAGTCAAGAAATGGGGTCCACAAACATGAAAAACATGTTTTAATCATTTAATGCAATAAAAATACTCTTCCTCTTCATATACTCATATATCCCACATTCATTATAAAAATATCATCGTTATTATATTGTAATAATATAATAAAATATTATTTTATCAGAAAAGATAAAATATCGATTTTCAACAATTGTCACTTTAAAAATTTTCTCCATCTATATCCACATAAAATTAATATTTTCCTCATCATATAAATCAATAATTAATTATTCACAAATAATATTACAGAATCACAATACTGACAACCAGGCAGTTCCTAGGAAAGAGGGGGCTTTCCAATAAGGATCTCTCCTTACTGGCGCGTAATTAGATGGCCAAACCTCTCCTTAGACAGAACTTTCTAGACATTGTCAATAATGTTATCAAATAATATTATTCAGATAATATGAATTATTACTCTGATAATGAAAAATACTGTGTAGTGACAATTATTGAAACAACAGTAATATAAAATATCAACGTAGTAATTATTGAATCAATAAAATAAAATATTGAACAGTAATTACTGTAACAATTATTGAGTAGTGCCTTCTTACGTAAGAATCAATAATTGGTGCAATACCGTGTGCTACTGTATTTTTACCACCGAATATTTTAACAGTATTAACGGTAACAACTACGCCGTTATTTAAAAACAACTTACACTTGTCGTTTTCTTCATCCAATCGCTTTCCGTTATGGGGCCCACACAAGGCTGCGCCGTCGTACGAATATTCTCCGACATCAAGAATATTCCACGACCAAACGAATATTCCCCGACAACACTGAATATTTTATAACCACTTGCTTATTTAAAATATTTGTACATTTGTACCCATAACTAACCACATTAATCAATTCAGCCCTTACTATTTCAAAATAATAAATAAAAGAAATTCCCTTTTATTAAAAAAAAAAATGGGGTCTTACAACCTCCCCTCCTTGTGAAATTTTATCCTCGAAATTGACGTACGTACCTAGTGTTTTGAAAAGGTGAGGATACCTCGCTTTCATTTCTGTTTCCAACTCCCAGGTCATTTCTTCAATAGCATGGTTCCTCCACAAAACCTTAACTTGCGGTATGACCTTTGTGCGTAGGACATACTCCTTCCTATCCAAGATCTTGACATGTACCTCCTCGTACGTTAAGTCTTCAGCTATCTCGTCTGGTTCTAACTTAATAATGTGGTTCGGGTCTTTCACATATTTTCGTAACTTCGATACATGAAAACGTTATGAACACGCGACATACTTAGCGGTAAAATGAGTCTATAGGCCACAGTTCCTATTCGATCAAGGATTTCAAGTGGACTAATAAATCGAAGGTTTGAGCTTTCCTCACATCGCCAATTCTCGCTTTTGGAATAATAACTTCTTGCACCTCCTTCTTCATATTCATTAGCTCCGGTGTGTAGCTTGAGCGGTTTTAACTTTATCGATTAATGTCGATTTTACTCGTATATCATCACGTGATCCATAGAGTCTTTAACTCTATCTCCATCTTTTATAAGTCGTACGAAATGAGTCTTTGTGTTCGACAATATCGCACTCGTACCCGCATACGATCTTCTACTCAACACGTCAGCTACCGCGTCTGCTTTTCTAGGATGGTATTGGATGGTATGATCGTAATCTTTCAATAGCTCGAGCCAACGTTGTGACGCCCCAAAATAGGTATACAACACCCATTCTGAGTCGCCGAATACATGGTACAAAAAACAAACTACAACTTCAATAATACAATTATCGTGCAAAATACGACAACACATACTGTGAGTTTAAATACAAATATTGTCTTCTAGACAATATCCACACTCAAATAAGTCTTCATTATAATTATTCAAACACTATTTTACAGAAATAGTGAGGACTGCTAAAACATCTTTCTAGAACCATTACTCCATACCCCGACTAGATCCTGCTATGTTCTCACCTTCTGAGAAGAAAAATGAAACAAAAAGTAAAAGGGTGAGCTCAACTAGCCCAGTAAAGAATATTATGACTAAGATAATATACAACAAATTATCATTAGTATTCAACAGGGAAAAATCTGATAGAATATAATCGACAACAAGTTTTAGATCAACAACTGCAGTGGAAACAGCAAACCATTAGAAGAGCCAAGTAGAGAATGAATTCTACTATCTTCTAAGATTTAAAAGTCCATCATCAATATTTTATCCCTGTAACATCAATTAATAATCATCTTTAACCAAATATTCATCTTTGCACTACAGGCCAAAGATATTCATTTGTATCACCAGTCAGTCATGTTCATCTCAATACCTGTTCATCTTTGCACTACAGGCCAAAGATATTCATCAGGTAATCATACATCTTTGCACTATAGGCAAAAGATATTCAGTATCATCATTTAGGATTGAGGATGATGAAAAATATCTTAAAGAAAACGAATCCAGTGAGACAGGAGGACAAATAGTAGGGATTCGTATAACAGTTTATCGAAGATCAATAATACTTCATAATAATCAATTGTGAAGCAGAATTCAAAAATAAAGATCAAAACATAGATACAATCAAAGATAGTAACCATAATAGACATCTTGGATAAAAAGAAAATTTTTTATTTTTCGGTGAATAGTGCCGTATTCGTGAATAGTGCCATATACGTGAATAGTGCCGTATACATGAATAGTAATCCCGACACAAAAAGTTTTAAATTTGATAAAAAAACTCATATCAATTTTTCAGCATAATGATATTGAAGAAAATAATATCATTTAAGAAGAAAATAATATCCCTTACCTCAAAATATCAGTACTTCTGGTCGGAATACCGGTATAAGGCTGAAAGAAACTTGCTCTGATAAATAGAAACTCACAAAGTATCTAAATACTCCCAAAATACACTCAATAATCTAGAGAGAAAAAGAGAGAAAACTTATGAATTCTGGTGTGATTTTGAATTCTAACTTAGCCCTCTATTTATAAGAAAATATTAGCACGCCGAAGCAGACTTGACCTGCTACCTGATGGCTTTACCTGTTACTATTCCACCCACCAAAAATCAGCCATCTTTCCCAACAACCAAAAGTGGGGCCCACCCATTTCTAGAATTTTCTACCAAAATCATTTATAAACCTAATTTCCGAATCAGTCACCTCTTAAAATTCATAACAAATCATTCGTTCATTTTTAACGGTTAAAAATTTGTGAACATATACTCAACTTAAATATGTATAACATATCCAAAAATCACAACGATCCAACGGTCAGATTAAAATTATAACTCACACAATAAAGCTCTAAGAACACTGATTTGATCTTTTAATACCTCCAATCAGACAAAATATTGATAAAATACCTCAACATTAATTCCTTCATTTATAACCACATAAATAAATTCAGCATTTATATCCACATCAAATAAATATTTCATTATCATATAGATCAATAATTAATTATTCATAAATAATATTACAAAATCACAATAATGACAACCAGGCAGTTCCCAGGAAAGAGGGGGCTTTCCAATAAGGATTTCTCCTTACTGGCGCGCAATTAGATGACCAAATCTCTCCTTAGACAGAACTTTCTAGACATTACCAATAATGTTATCTAATAATATTATTCAAATAATATGAATTATTGATCTGATAATGGAAAATACAGTGCAGCAACAATTATTGAAACAACAATAATATAAAATATCAACGCAACAATTATTGAATCAATAAAATAAAATATTGAACAGTAACTACTGTAACAATTATTGAGTAGTGCCTTCTTACGTAAGAATCAATAATTGGTGCAATACCGTGTGCTACTGCATTTTAACCACCGGGTATTCTAACAGTATTAACGGTAACAACTACGCCGTTATTTATAAACAACTTATACTTGTCATTTTTTTCATCCAATTACTTTCCATTATGGGGCCCACACCACTACAACAAAAAGGCTTATCAGCGACCGCACATCTGCGACCGCATATAGTCGCAGATGGGTATCAGCGACCGGATGCAGTCGCTAATAGTAGTCGCAGAAAATCTTGTCGCTAAAATGACATCAGCGACCAACAATAGCGACCGGATTTTTAGCGACCGCAATCAGCGACCTCAGCTGTCGCTATTCTGACTCATACTGAGTCATGTGTCAGACGTGATGTGGCACACGTGTCAGCGACCGGTAATAGCGACCGCAAGCGGTCGCTGAAGTAGAAACACCTTACTCGGTCGCTAATACTGTATCAGCGACCGCACGCGGTCGCTGACTTTGTTTTTTTTTTAAATATTTTTCCTGTTTTATTGATTTCCCAAAAATAACCTGCTTTGTACCTGCTTTTTATCCCAACACACAGCAGTATATATAAGCATCCATCCATCCATGATAACTACTATATGATAAACATCCATCCATACATACAGTCCAAAGAATGAATCTAAATCAACACAACACAATACAATCGTAAACATCCATATAATAGAATCGTAAACCAATACAGTCCAAAGATAAGTAGTTTAAAAGATTACAAGGCTTTAAAAATCTAAAAAACAAGTCTAACAAGGCTTTACAAATCTAACATGCATGACTGGTCTAGCTCTTCATGGATCATTCAAATTAGTACCCTGTAATTAACAAAAGAATAAAACATATATGTTACATGTGTTGATACTGCTATGACTTGGGGAAAGCTAAATAATAGACAATATACGTAATGAAACATTAAAAGTACCTGGTCGCCACCCTGATGCTGTGATGCTGCTGCTTCCGCCACTGCCTTTGCCAAGTCATCAGGATTCAGAGAATGCAGATGCCCGCCCAGTATAAGAAGAAGATCACGATTTTGACAGATCGCTCTCACACAGTCAGCAGGAGTATGATAGGCTGGATGACCTGATGACTGTGTAGACTGTGTAGACTGGGTAGCAGAACTGCCTGTGCCACTGATGGTCGGGCGTCGTCTTTGTCCTTGGCCTTTAACATAATTTTTCTTCACGACGGACGCCCTCTCCCACAATTCTTGATCAATCGCCGGACGCGGGGTGCCTTCAGGATAGCGCTCGTTCATTAAGCCCTTATAAGTGTCCTGTCAGAAGGTCAACAAATAAATAGTTAAAAATAAATACGAAATGCTAAAAAACATGACTATAATATGTTTAAAGTTAACTTATTACCGCTATCTGAACAGCATCAGGCAGACCATCACGGGTGGCCACATACACATCCAACCAATTGATAGGTTGACCTTGAGACTCAGACTCCTACAGTTCATGTTCTCATATTAATATATAAACATATGATATTTTAGCTACAAAACATGACTGTAAACATAAAGACAAATAACTAAGCCAATAAGCTTGTTATACATACGTACCCTAGCAGCAATATGTTGCAGCTGAGATATACTGCCGCCCTTGTACGTGCCTTTTGCCTTTTCGCCTTCAGATACACCTGAGGATCTGTTCGAGGCGGCAGTCTTACGTCTCTTGACCCAGCTCTCAGCTCTCCACTGCTCACACATCTGCACCCATATGGGATGTGCGCACCACCAGGGGCAATGCTCATGCATATACTGCTCACCCTGTCCTGGATGGTCAATCTCAGCATTGTGCAGGGCTTTCTGTCGTTCTTTGTTTAGATTATCTTTAGTCCGGACGGCGCACTTCTGCCAGAACAGTGCTTGAATAACTGATGCATGTGCGTCGTCCCATCTATACCGCTTCTGCAAATAAAACAACAATAATAATATTAAAACTACTATAATACCATAATCCAATATTACTAAACTATTAGTTGATTAACTATGTATTATCTATCAGAGTGATTAAATAAATATACCTGAAATTCAGCCCAAACTGCATCCTTATGGGCGAGAGGTGTGCTCGCCCATGTAATCACTGGCGTAGGCCAGTTCTGTAAGCATAATTGTGAAATGCACTTCACAATTTTACTATCTTGAAAATCACTACAATATACAATAATTTACATTAAAATATATTTATAACAATGGAAATATTAAACCCTTATATATACACGATGTTTAACTTACGTGCTTTCTGGAGGAGGTCGGATCTGTATAAGAATGCGATCATCCGGATTAGCCGGGGCCTTCGGCACATGATTAGGGCCCCGACCCAACCCGCGCTTTCGTGCAACAGGTTCAGAAGACATCTATAAATAAAAAAAATTAGGATGTTAGTATGAAATTATGAATGACAATTAATTGTATGAAATAGTTAACTACGATTACCATAAGTGAAAGGTACATAAACATGACTGCAAAATAGTTAACTACAACAACTACAAATGATATAGTTAAGGATATAGAGAACATTCCTATATAGAGAACATAAATGAAAGGTACATAATTATGAACTAAACATGAACATGAACATAAATATACATTTTGTACAATTAAAACTAAACATACATTTTAATGAAAATCGTTGTCTGATGAGTCAGAATCATTTTGTACAAGTATCGGAGATTCATAACCATCTTCAAATTCTGTGTCAGTGTCAATCAATAACTCTTTCTCAATATCACTGTCATCCTGCACAATAACTGTCTCGGGATCCAATTCATCAGGTTCATCTCCACCCTCTAACTGGATTACATCATTGTTGTCCTCTATATTTATTATAGGAGGTCTCTGAAGCATTTCCTCTTGGTAGAAATCCCCATCTATTACTTGGACACGACTACGCGCGGGAGTATGAATTACAGCTTGCCAATCTGTAGGCGGTCTATCCCTTTTCCTAACTGGACTAGGAGTGTAGTATACTTGTATTGTTTGAGTTGGTAATACAAACGGTTCGTTGGAGTACGCAGACCTATGGAGGTCAATATCGACGATTCCATGTCTGTCAACACGTATCCCTTTTTCTGAATCAAATCAATGACACTTGAACAAGTGAATATGACCACCGTACGTGCCCTTGTACGACAACTCTACGATTTCCTCCAACTCCCCATAAAAGGCACGACCAAGCTCATTGTAACAATCTCCTTGGACACACACTCCAGAGTTCGTTGTTCTTTTACCGTGCTCATATGCCTTTGTGTGAAATTCATAACCATTTATTTTGTAACCATTGCGGGTGACTTGGTCCCTGTCTGGTCCCATAGCTAGGACTTGTACATTAGCCGGAATCGTTGATCCCTTAGTCAAAGCCTACAAAAACTCCATCTTATTAAATGAAGTCATAGTTAACATGGAGTATATATATATATATATATATATATATATATATATATATATATATATATATATATATATATATATATATATATATATTACGTGCTTAAAAATTAAACTTACTTTGTCCTTTAGCCAAAGTGCAAAGTTTTTATCCCGATTGATTTGAATATCTTTATCAGTTATGCCGGGATGCTTCACTTTTAACTCGTCATCGTACAATCTATACCATGTTATAAACATTAACATATTGGAATAAATTGTCAACTTAAAAGATAAATTATCAAGTTTACATGTGTACCTCACAAATTCGTCAATCTCCTCGCAATTGAGAAGAATGTAAGTATGTGCATCATGTAATTCTTGCTCAGAGAGAAATATGCGCTTCCCTTTTCCATAAGCGCGGCCCGATAGACCAAATACAGATAGTCGACCATTTAGTTCAACATTTCCCCCATCATCATGTCTCGATACTCGATTGGCCTTTGTCAAGACTTCGTCCGAAAAATAGTCTGAGACAAACGTAGATATCTCATCGAAACTGTATGCCTCGCATATCGACCCCTCGACATAAGCTCTATTCTTAACCTTTCTCTTAAGGTTTCCCATCACCCTTTCGAAAGGGTACATCCATCTATATTGAACTGGACCCCCAACACGAGCTTCATAGGGAAGATGGATTTGCAAATGCTCCATGGAGTCAAAAAAACCAGGTGGGAATATTTTTTCCAGTTTACACGTGATCTCTATGATGTTCTTCTCAAGTACAGACATGTCCTTCTCATTTAATGATTTTGAACATAAGTCTTTGAAGAAACGACTAAGATCCGTCAAAGCATCCCATATTGGTTTATCAAGCAGATCCCGAAATGCTATAGACATGAGCCTCTCCATGAACACATGACAGTCATGACTCTTCATCCCTTTCAATTTCCCACCCGTAACACACCTTGCAATGTTTGATGCATATCCATCTGGTAGTTTCAGAGACTTAACCCATGTGCATACATCTTCAACTTGCTTTTTGGACAATGTGTACCTTGCATGCTGTTTGACAATCTTACCATTAGGAGATTCGTAAAGTTCTAATCCGGGACGCTTACAAATATCTTTCATGTCCAAACGTGCCTTATCGTTATCTTTTGTCTTCCCCGTAACATTCATCACAGTGTTAAACATATTGTCAAACACATTCTTCTCAATATGCATCACATCTAGATTATGACGAATCAAATTTGTAGACCAATAAGGCAGTTCCCAAAAGATGCTTCTCCGAACCCAGTTATGAGATTCGCCAAACCCATTGATTATATTTGTGGCATCAACCTTACCAAATGGGATAACCGGCAATCTCATCACACGATCTCGCATCTCCGTTCCCGAAAATCGTGGTGCAGGCATATCATTGTCTACTTTCCCTTTCCTGAAGTGTTTTCTATTTCTTCGAAATGGGTGATCTACCGGTAAGAACCGACGATGACAGTCAAACCAACAAGGCTTTCGACCTTTTGATAGATTAAACGACTTTGTATGCTCCATACAATACGGACAAGCCAACTTCCCGTGTGTACTCCATCCAGCTAACATACCATAAGCTGGGAAGTTACTTATAGTCCACATAACCGCTGTCTTAAGGTTGAAATTTGTTTTCGTTGCAACATCCCAAGTCTGTACTCCATCCTCCCACAATACCTTCAACTCGTCTATAAGAGGTCTCAAGTAAACATCTAAGTTCTTTCCAGGACTCTTAGGACCAGGAACCACGAGTGAAAGAAACAAGTATGGCTGTTCCATACACATCCAAGGTGGCAAGTTGTACGGAGTAACAATCACAGGCCAACATGAGTACGGAACAGCTGAGTGGCCAAACGGATTGAAACCATCGGTGGACAATCCAAGCCTCACATTTCTAGGTTCCAATGCAAATCCAGGATGTGCTAAGTTGAAATCTTTCCAAGCCTTCCCATCTGCGGGATGATTTAGTTCTCCATCTTTAGCTGGAGATTTCGCATGCCAACTCATATGTTCAGCTGTTCTTGAAGACATGTACAATCTTTTTAGCCGATGTGTTATTGGAAAATACCTTAGAATCTTAAATGGTATACTTGATTTTTTTGTAGTCACACCCTCTTTATTAGGCCTAAACCGATCATGACTGCAAAACGTGTACCTTGTCATCTGTTCATTTTCCTTATAAAACAACATGCAATCGTTGGGACATGCATCGATCTTTTGGTATCCAAGACCCAACTTCTTCACCATTTTCTTACAAAAGTAATAGTTACCAGGTAATTTCTCACCGTCAGGCAACATACTCTTAATGGCCTTCAAGAGCGACTCAAAACACTCATGGCTCATGTTGTGATCAGCCTTGATGTTAAGTAATGTCGCCACTGCAGACAATGTAGTGTGTTTGGTGCAACCATGCCACAATGGCTCGCTACCCTCGTTTAACAACTTAAAGAATTCTTTGGCATCAGAATTCATAGGTTGTTCTCTGCCTTGCTCCCAATCAAAATCTGGCCCTGCAATATCATGAACCATTTCATTCATACGATGAGTACTACTGCCAGAATTATGTACTTGTGTGATGCCACCATCTCTTCTCTGTCCATGTGCCCACCAGCATTCTTCGTAATTTCTCATGAACCCAGAAACAAGTAAATGATAGTTTATCATGTCTCTATCCATATAATTTACATTCTTACACTTCAAACATGGACATCGTATCTGCGACTTACCATTCATACATTCCGGGTGACTATACGCATACTCCAAAAACACTTGGCAACCAGCTCTAAATTCAGCTGTAGCACCTATCTGGGCACTTGACTTTCGACGTGCCATCCAACTACGGTCTAAATAGAGGTCCATGATTGCACGGTACCTACTACAGACAACATTATAAATGTTAACATATGACTTGAGCATACTTGTAACCATATGACTTGAGCATACATATAAGCATGCATATGATTAACATTTAAGCATACTTGTAAGCATATGACTTGAGAGCATACTTGTAATCATATGACTTGAGTATACTTGTAAGCATATGATTAACATTTAAGCATTCCGGATGTTAACGAATGAATGCAAATTAAAGCAGTATGGGAAATTTTAAATGTTATTAAATTTAGTATGAGAAACTAAGTAAATGCTACTTAGTTTAATAGTTATATTATATCATGTTATTTTATTTTAATTTGTTTTAAATTTGTTTTTATTGTTTATCGTAAGTGAATACGTAAGGTATTTCATTCATGCTAGCTTTATATCAAAGTTTGCTAACTCATTTATACAACTTTTGAGTATCTTGGAGATTCATTCATATCAACTAGTGTGCTAAGGCGCCTAACATGTTTTAAGATTATACCCCTCACAGTCCCTTTCTATAATCTTTTATGTTTTGGGATAGTCACAACTTGGTTGAGCAATTTATTGCTTTTATAACATTTTGTAGCTTTATTCTTGTATACATAAGTGTTAAATACCCTTGTTTTTCTGTTATAGCCAAAATAATATATTTATTGACCAAGTGTGTCTATTTACCTTCTCTGTTGCACTAGCAGTTCCCTAGCACTGTCTATTTTGGCTTAACAGCACCCTAATTAATAACCAAGCTTGGCTTGACCCCGTGAGGCTTGGCTAAGCTTGGCGTGGCCTCGTATGGACTCGCGGACCTAAGCCCAGCCCATCAGCTCCAACATCCCCTTAATAGGCTCTACTGGATCACCAATAGGCTCGTTAATAGTATAAATGTTTGCAACTACCCGACCAATAAAAAAATTTGGCCAGAGTCTCCCCTGTAATATAGACTAGCCACATGCACGACGGCATGTATATAAGGTCATTTCTAGGCACCCAAGACATAAACCAGGAATCAGTACTAGTACTGTATCCAAAAGAAACAAAATCTCCATCCAATATCAGTTGAAAACTAGATAGAAACTGAGATTATAGCATGAAACATTCAAAAAAGTAATAACACGTGATCAATTAGTAACCCTGTAAATATTAAAAGATAGGCAACTTAGATCTAAAACGTAAATAAATATCGTCATATATATTATTTTCCAATTATAAATTTTACAAAGAGTATAATTTTAAATATTTTACAATATTTATCATTTTTTTAACTAAAAATGAAGAAAATTCATGTATTGACTTCAAAAAAATAATTATCATTGTTTTATATTTTTGAATGGAGGAAGTATTATGTATCAATCAATTATAAATTAGTACTACAATATTACTCATCAATTAAATATATTATGGTCCTCATTAAGTTGCTGGTAATTTGTGTTGATGAGTTGGTGACTCGTCAAATATTTTTGAAAATATAACTAAAAAAATATATAAACAACATATATGCCCTCACACAACTCATTTAACATTGAGTTCCTCTAATGACAATGTTTACTCTAATAGTACTACCTTATTGCAATATTCAACTCAAAACAAATCGATTAAAGTATAATAATCACAAGATTAGCATTCTGTTTAAGGTATTAAGGGATTAAGGGGTCTAATTTAGAGATTTAGGGATTAAGGGGTTACCGGCGTGGTGCAGCAGTGGTGCGGCGGTGGTACCTCCTGATGGCGGTGGACCGGTGTCCCGGTGGCGGTGGCCGGAGTCTCTCTTCCTCTTCTTCTCTTCTCCCCCCTTTCTCCCTCTTCTCTCTGTCTGAGCTCCCTCTTCTTTTTCTCCGCCTCTGCTGTGTCGAGCGAGTGACTGAATCTGTTAATATTAAGTTTGATCAGCGACCGCTATCTGCGACCATATGCGGTCGCTGATTTTAATGACATGGACTTATCTGCGACCGCATGCGGTCGCAGATATTAAGTGGTCGCATAAAACATTGGCGCCAACATTTCCAGCCAAATTTTGGGAGGCAAATTTGTACTAGCGACTGACTAGCGACCGCGTGCGGTCGCTGTTAAAATATAGCGACCATATTAAATATTGGTCACAGATGGCGGTCGCTGTTAATAATATCAGCGACCGATGGTGCGGTCGCTGATAGTATTGGTCGCTGTTAGGCATTTTTCTTGTAGTGTCTGCTTAACTCTATCTCCATCTTTTATAAGTCGTACGAAATGAGTCTTTGTGTTCGACAATATCGCACTCGTACCCGCATACGATCTTCTACTCAACACGTCAGCTACCGCGTCTGCTTTTCTAGGATGGTATTGAATGGTATGATCGTAATCTTTCAATAGCTCGAGCCAACGTTGTGACGCCCCAAAATAGGTATACAACACCCATTCTGAGTCGCCGAATATATGGTACAAAAAGCAAACTACAACTTCAATAATACAATTATCGTGCAAAATACGACAACACATACTGTGAATTTAAATACAAATATTGTCTTCTAGACAATATCCACACTCAAATAAGTCCTCATTATAATTATTCAAACACTATTTTACAGAAATAGTGAGGACTGCTAAAACATCTTTCTAGAACCATTACTCCATACCCCGACTAGATCCTGCTATGTTCTCACCTTCTGAGAAGAAAAATGAAACAAAAAGTAAAAGAGTGAGCTCAACTAGCCCAGTAAAGAATATTATGACTAAGATAATATACAACAAATTATCATTAGTATTCAACAGGGAAAAATCTGATAGAATATAATCGACAACAAGTTTTAGATCAACAACTGCAGTGGAAACAACAAACCATTAGAAGAGCCAAGTAGAGAATGAATTCTACTATCTTCTAAGATTTAAAAGTCCATCATCAATATTTTATCCCTGTAACATCAATTAATAATCATCTTTAACCAAATATTCATCTTTGCACTACAGGCCAAATATATTCATTTGTATCACCAGTCAGTCATGTTCATCTCAACACCTGTTCATCTTTGCACTACAGGCCAAAGATATTCATCAGGTAATCATACATCTTTGCACTACAGGCAAAAGATATTCAGTATCATCATTTAGGATTGAGGATGATGAAAAATATCTTAAAGAAAACGAATCCAGTGAGACAGGAGGACAAATAGTAGGGATTCGTATAACAGTTTATCCAAGATCAATAATACTTCATAATAATCAATTGTGAAGCAGAATTCAAAAATAAAGATCAAAACATAGATACAATCAAAGATAGTAACCATAATAGACATCTTGGACAAAAAGAAATTTTTTTATTTTTTGGTGAATAGTGCCGTATTCGTGAATAGT
The DNA here is from genome assembly GCA_016801055.1 of Panax notoginseng. Lineage (NCBI taxonomy): Eukaryota > Viridiplantae > Streptophyta > Magnoliopsida > Apiales > Araliaceae > Panax > Panax notoginseng. The sequence continues at coordinate 45,399,166 of CM029022.1, forward strand.
GCCATATACGTGAATAGTGCCGTATACATGAATAGTAATCCCGACACAAAAAGTTCCAAATTTGATAAAAAAAACTCATATCAATATTTCAGCATAATGATATTGAAGAAAATAATATCATTTAAGAAGAAAATAATATCCCTTACCTCAAAATATCAGTACTTCTGGTCGGAATACCGGTATAAGACTGAAAGAAACTTGCTCTGATAAATAGAAACTCACAAAGTATCTAAATACTCCCAAAATACATTCAATAATCTAGAGAGAAAAAGAGAGAAAACTTATGAATTCTGGTGTGATTTTGAATTCTAACTTAGCCCTCTATTTATAGGAAAATATTAGCACGCCGAAGCAGACTTGACCTGCTACCTGATGGCTTTACATGTTACTATTCCACCCACCAAAAATCAGCCATCTTTCCCAACAACCAAAAGTGGGGCCCACCCATTTCTAGAATTTTCCACCAAAATCATTTATAAACCTAATTTCCGAATCAGTCACCTCTTAAAATTCATAACAAATCATTCGTTCATTTTTAACGGTTAAAAATTTGTGAACATATACTCAACTTATATATGTATAACATATCCAAAAATCACAACGATCCAACGGTCAGATTAAAATTATAACTCACACAATAAAGCTCTAAGAACACTGATTTGATCTTTTAATACCTCCAATCAGACAAAATACTGATAAAATACCTCAACATTAATTCATTCATTTATAACCACATAAATAAATTCAGCATTTATATCCACATCAAATAAATATTTCATTATCATATAGATCAATAATTAATTATTCATAAATAATATTACAAAATCACAATAATGACAACTAGGCAGTTTCCAGGAAAGAGGGGGCTTTCCAATAAGGATTTCTCCTTACTGGCGCGCAATTAGATGACCAAATCTCTCCTTAGACAGAACTTTCTAGACATTACCAATAATGTTATCTAATAATATTATTCAAATAATATGAATTATTGATCTGATAATGGAAAATACTGTGCAGCAACAATTATTGAAACACCAATAATATAAAATATCAACGCAACAATTATTGAATCAATAAAATAAAATATTGAACAGTAACTACTGTAACAATTATTGAGTAGTGCCTTCTTACGTAAGAATCAATAATTGGTGCAATACCGTGTGCTACTGCATTTTAACCACCGGGTATTCTAACAGTATTAACGGTAACAACTACGCCGTTATTTATAAACAACTTATACTTGTCATTTTTTTCATCCAATTACTTTCCATTATGGGGCCCACACAAGGCTGCGCCGTCGTACGAATATTCCCCGACAGAAAGAATATTCCACGATCAAACAAATATTCCCCGACAACAAATGAATATTTTATAACCACTTGCGTATTTTGAAAATTTTATATATATCACCCTTAACTTTAACTTCTTTTTTTTTTTTATCAATTTAGCCATTTACTAAATAGAAAAATTGAATACTTTTATTTCATAAAATTCGGGGTTTTACAAACGTCGTTGCCGCATGTTGAGTTCTTCGAAGCTCTTCTCACATTCCTCGCTCCATTCTAATTTTGTAGCTTTTCGAGTCAGCTGAGTTAGTGGAGTAGCGATTCGAGAAAATCCTTTCACGAGTCTCCGATAATAACCAGCTAAGCCTAGAAATCTACGTATTTTGATTACTGACTTAGGTTGCTCTCAACTATGACTCATATCCCAATCTTGGATAGCACGTCATAATGACACCTATCAGTTTACCATCGCACGAATATAGCGTCCCCTACGGAGAGTCTGACTTCGGTGCATTCTACAAAGGAAGTCGCCAGATAGAGGCTCGGGTACCAAATTCTATTGTTGAATTTTTAACTCCTGAAGTTCAAAAGGAGCCATTCGATATGAGATTTTAGAAATAGGTTTTGTACCGGGTTCAAAGTCGATACAAAATTCAATATCACACTTTGGGAGTAAGCCAAAAAATTCTTCAGGAAATACATCAGGAAATTTGCTAACAATAGAAATATCATTCAAATCTGACGTATTTTTGTTCAAGTCCATAACATGGGCTAAGAAAACTTGACATCCATTTTTTTAATAAACGAATGACTTTATGGCTTGATATGAAAGTGTTTGACTTCAATGATTTGGTTGCTTGAATTTCAATAACAGGTTGCTTAGGAATATGAAAACTAACAACCTTACAAAAGCAATCAATTTTGGTATGATGAGTAGTTAATCAATCAATCCCTAAAATCACATCAAAAGCAAGTATCTTTAAAGAAATAAGGTCAACAGGTAATGTGATGGTGCCAACTTGGATCAAACAAGATTTATAAACAGTAGATGTAACGAAAGTTTCTCCTAACGGAGTTTCAACAGATAAGTCAAAGTCTAATTTTCTCCGGAGTCAAGTTTAAACGTTGAGTATAAGCAGGAGAGATAAATGAATGGGTAGAACCGATATCTAATAAGGTATACACTTCGTAAGAATTTATAATTAACTAACCCGTGCTAACTTCATTCGGTTTCCTCGCATTCTGACCAGTCACGACAAACGCTCTTTTAGGAACCGTTGACTCTGACTTTTCTAGGACAGCCTTTTGAGTCACCATCCCCGCTGGACTGGGTTTTGCTACCGTACAATCTCGAGCGATATGACCTTCTTTTCCACAATTATAACATACCTTGGAAGGCTATGAACAGTTTGGACTTATATGTCTCTCCTCTCTGCATTTGTAGCATCTAACTGGCGGTCGTTCTCCTCCCCTAGAATTTGTTGCTGGTGCTGGTGCTGCTACCGACATCTTCCCGTCATCGTTAAATCTTCACTTCTTAAAATTTCCACTTGAGTTATTTCTTCTATTATCTTGGCCATGATTACCACCAAAGTGGTTACCATTTCTGGCACGATAATTTCCTCCACAATGGTTATCCTTGTTCTGATGACCGTTGCCATCGGTACGATTATCATCGAGTTGTTGGTCGTTATTCTTCGATTTAGCTGACTCATTATCGCGCTCCAATAACTGAGCCCTATTCACAACATCTGAATATAGAGAAAATTTATGAGAAATGAGATATTGACGTATGTCTGGTTTCAAACCTCTCAAAAACATCCACGTCATACGTTCCTCATTCTCCACCAAATGAGGTGCAAACCTGGATAACTCCGCGAACTTCGCCTCGTACTGGGACACCGTCATGTTGTTCTGTTCTAGTCTAATAAACTCTACCTCTTTTATATGACGAATACTTTTAGGAAAGTACTTGTCATTGAACAGTTTCTGAAATGTTTCCCAAGACATGCTGAATGCGGCTGGCTGGGTACGCTTCACAGACTCCCACCAGTAGTCTGCCTCACCACGGAACATGAAGGAGGCGAATGGAACCTTTTGTTCCTCCGTGCATCCCAAGATATCAAATATCTTGGTAATTTGCTTAACCCACGTCTCCGCCTTGATCGGATCTGGCTTTTCCGCAAATTTTGGCGGTCCCAACTCTTTGAATTGCTTGGCTGTGACAAATGGCACGTTGCTATCATTTCCACCTATATTTTGTACACGAGTCTCCCTCGTCAGATTTTACATGAACTGTAAAAAGCTTCTAAACATCCCGTCGTTCATCTTCTGATCAGTGACATTGTTTACAGGAGGAACATTGTCGTCCTGTTGCACGTTCTCCTGATTGGTGAGTAAAGGTGTCTCCACGGTCTCATTTACTCCACTGTTAACATTCTCAGTTGCCATTCTCAAATATTGCCATAAAACAGGGTTAGTTTAAGAAATTAACATATCACATAATATCCCTATATTCTGACCAACCAACAAATAAGCTTACGTAGGACACACTAGCGAAGGATTTACTCGTCTCTCCCCTCCTAGTTCTATTTCCCGATCTCTGCCAAAGATCATATCCCTAAGCTCTAATACCAACTGTGACGCCCCCAAAATAGGTCCAATCCAACCAACCCATTTTGAGTCGTCAAAAACATGGTACAGAAACAACAACTTCATTAATACATTTGTCGTGCAAAATACGACAACACATATACTGTGAGTTTAAATACAAATATTGTCTTTTGGACAATATCCACACTCAGATAAATCCTCATTACAATTATTGATACAATATTTTACAAAATAGTGAGGACTACTAAAATAACTATCTTGAACCATCACTCCATACCCCGACTAGTTCCCGCTATATTCTCGTCTCCTGAGAAAAATGGAACAAAAAGGAAAAGGGTGAGCTCAACTAACCCAGTAAAGAATATTATGACTAAGATAATATACAACAAATTATCCTTAGTCTTCAACAGGGAAAAATCTGATAGAATACAATAGACAACAAGTTTTAGATTAACAACTGCAGCGAAAATAACAATTCATTAGAAGAGTTAAGTAGAGAATGAAATCTACTATCATTTATGAATTTAAAAGTTCATCATTGATATTTTATTCCTGTAACATCAATCAATATACATCTTGAATCAAATAGTCATCTTTGCACTACAGGCTAAAGATATTAATTAGTCGGTCATGTTCATCTCAACACCTGTTCATCTTTGCACTACGGGCCAAAGATATTCATCAAGAAATCATTAATCTTTGCACTACAGGCCAAAGATATTAAGTAATATCATCATTTAGGACTGAGGATGATGAAAAATATATTTTAAAGAAAACGAATCTAATGAGACAAAAGAATAAATATTAAAGATTCGTACTTCTGTTTATCCATGTTCAAAAATACTCCATAATAAACTATTGTGGAGCAGAAATTAAAATGAAGATCAAAACATAGATCTAATCAAAGATAGGAACTATAACAGACAATCTTGGACACGGAAAAGCAATCCATTAAAAGAGTCAAGTAGAGAATAAAATCTACTATCTTCTATGATTTAAAAGGTTTTTCAACACTGTTATCGCTGGGACTCAGCTTAATAAAATAATCCACATCATCGAATCACCCCTGCACTACGGCCAAGGTTATTCGTGTATTCATTAATGGTCATGATCATGCCAACAACTGTCCATCAATGCACTACGGGATAATGAGGAATTTTACCACATCATTTGTAACATTACGGTCATGATTATACCGAATAATCCCTGGTCATAATCATACCAAGTCCATCTATGCACTACAGGCCATAGATGACTTTTAACATTTTATAAACATGAGGATGATGACAATGATATAAGAATTCTATGCACTACAGGCCACGTATTTTTGTTTAGATCCGTGATATGGGCTAAGAAAGCTTGACATCCGTTTTTCAATAAACGAATAGCTTTATGGCTTGAGATGACAGCGATTGATTTTAATGGTTTGGTTGCTTGAATTCACATAATAGGTCGATTAGGAATATGAAAGCTAACAACCTTACGAAAACAATCAATTTTTGCATGATGAGTAGTTAACCAATCAATCCCTAGAATCACGTCAAATGCAAGTATTTTTAATGAAATAAGATCGACAGGTAATGTGTGGGTACCAACTTGAACCAAACAAGACTTATAAACAGTGGATGTAATGAAGGTTTCTCCCAATGGAGTTTCAACAGATAAGTCAAAGTCTAATTTCTCCGGAGTCAAATTTAATCGATAAGCGCAAGTAGGAGAAATAAAAGAATGGATAGAATCGGTATCAAATAACGTATAGACTTCGTTAGAGTTTATGATAAGCTTACCCGTGATGACCTCATTCGGGTTCCTTGCTTTTTGGGAGGTCACAACAAACGCTCTCCCTTGCACTACCGGTTTTGACTTTTCTTGGACGACCTTTGGTGTCTCCATCTTGGCTGAACTTGTTTTTGGTAAACGATAAAATCGAGCTAAATGACCTTCTCTTCCACAATAATAACATGCTTTAGACGACATCAAGCCGTTTGGACTGATGTGTCCCTCCCATCCGCATTTGAAACATATGATAGGTGGTCGTTCTCCTTCCTTAATAACGGGTGCTGGTGCTGACGTCTTTCTATCATTGTTGAATCTCCTCTTCTTGAAATGACCATTCTTATTATTTTGGCCCTGATTACCACCGAAGTGGTTACCATTTCTGGCCTGTTGATTCCCTCCACGCTTGTTGTCACCGCTTCGATGATTGCTCTCACTGGTATTATCATTTTGCCGACTGCTCTCTTTTGGTTACGTTGACTCGTTATCGCCCTCCACTAACTGAGCCCTATTCACAACATCTGAATATAAACACAGTTTATGAGAAATAAGATGTTGACGTATCTCAGGTTTCAAGCCTCGTAAAAATATTCGCGTCATTTGCTCTTCATTATCCACTAAGTGGGACGCAAACCGGGACAACTCAGCAAATTTAGCCTCATACTGCGACACGGTCATATTATTCTGCTCTAATTTGATGAACTCCACCTCCTTCATGTGACGAACACTTTCAGGAAAGTATTTGTCATTGAACAGCTCTTGGAACTTCTCCCAAGACATCTTCAGTGCGGCAGGTTGAGTACGCTTAATCGATTTCCACCAGTAATCTGCCTCTCCTCGCAACATAAAGGCGGCAAAGGGAACCTTTTGCTCCTCGGAGCATCCCAAGACATCAAATATCTTGGTGATCTGCTTTATCCATGTTTCCGCTATAAGTGGTTTTGGCTCTCCCTTAAACTCCGGTGGTCCCAGCTCCTTGAACTGTTTAGCGGTGACCGTCCGAGAGTTTTCAGTGTTTTCACCTATACTTTGGACAAGAGCTGCTATCGCCTGCTGTTGCATGAACTGCATAAAGCTTCTGAACATTCCATCATTCATCATCTGGTCAGTGTTGTTGTTTGCATGAGGATTGTCACCTTCCTGATGCACATTATCATGATTATTGATATGTGGTGAATCAACAGTAGCCTGTGCTCCATTGCTATTCTCAACATTCTCAGATGCCATTTTCAGATACTGCCACAAAATAAAAGTTAATTGATATGTCATATATTATCCTTGCATTATGACCGACCAATTAAATACCATGCAAATAAACTTAGGTAGGTCATACTAGCGAAGGAATTCCCCGTCTCTCCCCTCCTAGTTCTATTCTCACATCTTAGTCAGGGATCATATCCCTAAGCTCTGATACCAACTGTGACAAATGTCCCATCAGTGGACAACACCTCACAGTGGTACCTATCAGTTTGCCACCGCAGAACGGCGTCCCCTACGGAGAGTCTGGCTTCGGTGCATCCCCCATCAACAAGAAGTCACCAGCGAGAGGCTCGGGGCTCTTTACTTATAGCTCTGATACCAACTGTGACGCCCCCAAAATTAGGTATACATCACCCATCTTGGGTCATCAGATACATGGTACAGAATACAAATACAACTTACTAATACAACTGTCGTGTACAATACGACAAAACATAACTGTGAGTTTGAATACAATTATTGTCTACTAGAGACTATACAAACTCAAAAGGAGTCCTCAATACAATTATTGTCACACTATTTAATAGAATAGTGATGACTACTAATACTATCATCTGGTCCATCACTCCGTTCTTCGACTCGTCCCAGCTATATTCTCATTTCCTGAAGAGAACAGTGAAAGAAAGGGTGAGCTCAACTAGCCCAGTAAGAAATATTATGACTAAGATAATGCAGAATAAATTATCATTAGCCTTCAACAGTGTTAAACTGATAAAATATAACGAACATCAAGTTTAACTGCAGCGGAACAAGCAATCCATTAAAAGAGTCAAGTAGAGAATAAAATCTACTATCTTTTATGATTTAAAAGGTTTTTCAGCACTGTTATCGCTGGGACTCAGCTTAATAAAATAATCCACATCATCGAATCACCCCTGCACTACGGCCAAGGATATTCGTGTATTCATTAATGGTCATGAACATGCCAACAACTGTCCATCAATGCACTACGGGCCAATGAGGACTTTTACCACATTATTTGTAACATTACGGTCATGATTATACCGAATAATCCCTGGTCATAATCATACCAAGTCCATCTATGCACTACAGGCCACAGATGACTTTCAACATTTTATAAACATGAGGATGATGACAATGATATAAGAATTCAATAAAACAAGTTTAAGAATTAATTTATCCAAGAATTAACAACGTCCAAATTGTCAACATGATACTGCTTTGTGGAGTAAAATTCAAGAATGCTTAGAGGAATATTTTCATGAAAAGATACTGGATGAAACGCAATTATCAAGGATATTCCATAAATTTCATGGAGTATAGAAGTCAAAACTTAACCAACTGAGTATAATAAAGAATAGAATAACAAAAGAAATCACCATGCATGCGATAGACCGCACAACCAAGTTATTCCAACAGAATAATAAATAATGGAACCAGGTCCGGCGTAAAACGCACAGACAGGATATTCCAACAGAATAATAACAAAGACGAAACCAGGTCCGGTGTAAAACACACAGACAGGATGTTCCAACAGAATAATAATAAAGACGGAACCAGGTCCGGTGTAAAACACACAGACAGGATGTTCTAACAGAATAATAATAAAGACGGAACCAGGTCCGGTGTAAAATGCACAGACAGGATGTTCCAACGGAATAATAATAAAGACGGAACCAGGTCCGGTGTAAAACACACAGACAGGATGTTCCAACAGAATAATAGAAGAATGTCACCAAGTATAGGGTAGACCGCGTATACAAGTTATTCCAACAGAATAATAATAAATGGAATAACAACAGTTCTCTTCATGAATAAGAAAGAATAACACCCCTTACCGTTTTAAAGAAGAACTGAAATAAGGAAGTATTTAAGTAGCAGAATACTTTTCTTCTCTCTCTATAGTTTCTCTCTCTAGAGTTCAGTGAATTCGTAAGAAATAATGAAGGAATGAGCTGCTATTTATAGAAAAATGGAATGCATAGTAACTAATCCATGAACGGTCCAGATTGATTACTTTAATCTGACTGTCCATATTTAAAGAAAAATCTTTTAAATAAAATATAATATATTCCATTTATAGAATAACTTTAATAAAGTATTCTGTTTTATATAAAAAGATGTTTCTGTTTTATTACGTTAATAATACGAATAAAACAAAATTTCATTATCGCTAAATAATTCATATTATTAACTGACAATAATTGAATCAAACTGAGTGACTTCTCACATAAGCATTAATAATCAATACCGTGTGCTACTATACAACCACACGTGATACTGTATTTTTACTACAGAGTAGTTCAACAGTATCAACGGTAAAACTTTCGCCGTTATTTTTAATAAAATATTTTTATCGTTTTCTCAATCCGACAATAATTTTATTGTGGGGTCCACTAATGATTGTGCCGTTGTACGAATATTCCCTGTTAAAACGAATATTCCCCGACCAATCAAATATTATATAACAACTTGAGTACTTTGCAAAATTTATAAATATTACCCACAACTATAACATTATATCAAATTAACTCCATAATATTCAAAAATGATATTTATAGAAAATTCATCTTTATTTATAAAAGTTGGGGTCTTACAATAATAACAATTCCTACGCACACCTTTGAATCTAAATTCAGCAATTGAACACATGCAAATGAGGCCCACAAAATGTAAAAAAATGTTTTTGTTAATATAAATATTTAAAACTTCCAAAAATCAATTATTTTAGAACTTTAGAACTTCAATAATTCATAACAAATAGCCCTTTTATCAGAAAAATTCGAGCCTTATATCTTTTTCATAAAAAATTCTATTATCTACAACTTTGCAGAAGAAAGTTTTTCCAAATTCTAAACAGAAATTGACCGAAATCCACAAACGGACGATTTTACAGGCTATAATCAAATTTCAGTCAAGAAATGGGGTCCAAAAATATGAAAAATATGTTTTAATCATTTAATGTAATAAAAATACTCTTCCTCTTCATATACTCATATATCCCACATTCATTGTAAAAATATCATCATTATTATATTATAATAATATAATAAAATATTATTTTATCAGAAAAGATAAAATATCTATTTTCAACAATTGTCACTTTAAAAATTTTCTCTATCTATATCCACATAAAATTAATATTTTTCTCATTATATAAATCAATAATTAATTATTCACAAATAATATTACAGAATCACAATACTGACAACCAGACAGCTCCCAGGGGGCTTTCCAATAAGGATCTCTCCTTACTGGCGCGCAATTAGATGACCAAACATCTCCTTAGACAGAATTTTCTAGACATTGCCAATAATGTTATCTAATAATATTATTCAGATAATATGAATTATTGCTCCGATAATAGAAAATACTGTGTAGTGACAATTATTGAAACAACAGTAATATAAAATATCAATGTAGCAAGTATTGAATCAATAAAATAAAATATTGAACAGTAATTACTGTAACAATTATTGAGTAGTGCCGTCTTACGTAAGAATCAATAATTGGTACAATACCGTGTGCTACTGTGTTTTAATCACCGAGTATTTTAACAGTATTAACGGTAACAACTATGCCGTTATTTATAAATAACTTATACTTATCGTTTTATTCATCCAATCGCTTTCCGTTATGGGGCCCACACAAGGCTGTGCCGTCGTACGAATATTCTCCGACAGTAAGAATATTCCACGACCAAACGAATATTTTTCGACAACAATGAATATTTTATAACCACTTGCTTATTTAAAATATTTACGCATTTGTATCCATAACTAACCACATTAATCAATTCAACCCTTACTATTTCAAAATAATAAATTAAAGAAATTCTATTTTATTAAAAAAAATTTCGGGGTCTTACAATTTCATCCATGTTAAAAAATACTCCATAACAAAAAATTGTGGAGAAAGATTTAAAAATAAGGATCAAAACATGGATACAATCAAAGCTAGTAACCATAATAAACAACTTGGACAAGAATTTTTTTTTAATTTTTCTGTGAAAAGTGTCGTATACGTGAATAGTAACCCTGACACAAAAAGACAAGAATTTTACAAGAAAAATCTTACCAATATTCTAGTATAATGATATTAAAAGAAATAACATCATTTACGAAAAAAATTAACATCCCTTACCTCAAAAGAATAGTACTTCTGGCTGGAATATCAGATATAACGCTGAAAAAAACTTGCACCGTATACCAACACTCAATGTATCAAAATACTCACAAAAATACGATCGATAATATAGAGAGAGAAAACTACATATTTTGGTGTGATTTTCAATTCTAACCTAAGCACCCTATTCATATGAAAATACTTAGAACACCAAAGCAGAAAATTTAATAAAATATTATATTTATAAAAAAATTTCACGCCCACTTCTTGAAAATCTGATTTCAGCCACCAGTGGGGCCCACCAACAATGATAAAAAAAATCAAAAATTAATTATTTTAGAACTTCAATAATTCATAATAAATAGCCCTTTTATCAGAAAAATTCGAATCTTATGTCCATTCCATAAGAAATTTAATTCTCTACAACTTTATAACTTTAAGTTTTTCTAAATTCTAAACAGAAATTAACCAAAATTCACATACGGACGATTTTGCAGGCTATAATCAAATTTTAGTCAAAAACGGGGCTCACTAACATGTTTAACATGTTTTTAGTATTTATTGTAATAAAAATGCTCTTCCTCCTCATTTATTCATATATCGCACATTCATTGTAAAAATATCGCCGTTATTATATTATTATATTATCACATTATACATAGATAAAATATCAATTTTCAGTAATTGTCACTTTTCTAAAAATCCTCCATTTATATCCACATCAAATAAATATTTTTCTTCTCATATAAATCAATAATTAATTATTCATAAATAATATTACAGAATCACAATAATGACAACCAGGTCGTTCCCAGGAAAGAGGGGGCTTTTCGATAAGGATTTCTCCTTACTGGCGCGCAATTAGGTGACCAAACCTCTCATTAGATAGAACTTCCTTAGACATTGCCAATAATGCTATCTAATAATATTATTCAAATAATATAAATTATTGATCTCATAATGGAAAATACTGTGAAATGACAATTATTGAATTGACAAAATAAAATATCAACGCAGCAATTATGAAATCAATAAAATAAAATATTGAACAATAATTACTGTAACAATTATTGAGTAGTGCCTTCTTACGTAAGAATCAATAATTGGTGCAATACCGTGTGCTACTGTGCAACACTGTGTATTACTGTATTTTAACCACCGGGTATTCCAACAGTGTTAACGGTAACAACTACGCCGTTATTTATAAAAACTCATACTTGTCGTTTTTTTCATCCAATCGCTTTCCGTTATGGGGCCCACAAAAGGCTGCGCCATCGTACGAATATTCCACGACCAAACGAATATTCTCCGACAACAATAAATATTTTATAACCACTTGCTTATTTAAAAATATTTGCGCATTTTATCCATAACTAACCACATTAATCAAATCAATCCCTTATTATTTCAAAATAATAAATAGAAGAAATTCTATTTTATTCATAAAAGTTGGGGTCTTACAACCTCCCCTCCTTATAAAATTTCGTCCTCGAAATTGATGTACGTACCTGGTGTTTCGAAAAGGTGAGGATACCTCGCCTTCATTTTCATTTTCAATTCCCAGGTCATTTTCTCAATAGCAAGGTTCCTCCACAAAATATTGACTTATGGTATAACCTTTGTGCGTAGGACATGCTCCTTCCTATCTAAGATCTTGACAGGTACCTCTTCGTACGTTAAATCTTCGGCTATCTCGTCTGGTTCTAACTCAATAATGTGGTTTGGATCTTTCACATATTTACGAAGCACAGATATGTGAAAAACATTATGAACACGAGACTTACTTGGAGGTAATGTGAGCCTATAGGCCACATTTCCTACTCGGTCAAGAATCTCAAATGGACCAATAAATCGTGGATTGATCTTTCCTCTCTTCTTGAATCTTGTAACTCCTTTCCATGGAGCAACACGTAACAATACATGAGCAATTAATTGCTATTAATTCAGATAATAATTGATTTAGATAATAATTGATTTCTGGAGGTTATATTGACCAATCGGGTAATTAACCGGATAAATGAGCAATTAATTGCTATTAATTCACATGCTTATAACTATGTGTTCACATGTGTGTACTATTAATTCACATTCTTGTACTATTAGGGGAGTTGGTGCAAGATTGATAATACTTGCATGACTAAGTTAAAAATGGAGGTATAGATGGATGTACTATATTGCAATTAATTTTTTTACATGATTATACTATTGAGTCACATGAATGAACTATTAATTCACATGATTTTCTATTAGGGGAGGTGGTGCAAGTTTGATAATACTTGCAGGACTAAATTAAAAATAAAGAAAAAGAGGAAGGTATTATACTATAATATTTTGAGCCCCAAAATGTGTAATTATTGAAACTATATTTTTTAATAAATAGAAGCTCATTATTTCTTCATTTCTCACCAATTCACTAAGTCTCACAAGAGCAATTATTATAGAGAGAATTATAGAGAGAAAGAAGAAGAGAAGTCTGCTACCTCACTATTCCAGTATCCAGTTTCTTCTAAGGTAAGGGGTATTATTCCTTCGTATTCATGAAGAGTTTTATTTTCTTTAAATACTCGTAAGGGTTATTATTCCATTCTTTGTTATTATATTGGAATAACCTGTCTATGCGAAGTACCGCATACATGGTGAAATTCTTCTGTTATTCCATTCTTTATTATTCTGTTGGAATAACATGTCTGTGCGGTCTATCGCATGCCTGATGAATTATGTTGTTATTCCATTCTTTTTTATTTTGTTGGAATATCATGTCTGTGCGGATTACGCATGACCTGGTTCCCTTCTTTATTATTCTGTTGGAATATCCTGTCTGTGCGGATTACGCATGACCTGGTTCCCTTCTTTATTATTCTGTTGGAATAACCTGTCTACGCGGACTACCGCATGCATGGTGAATTCTTCTGTTATTCCATTCTTTATTATTCTATTGGAATAACCTGTCTATGTGAATTACCACATGCATGGTGAATGATCCTTCGTATTCATTCTTTATTAAATTTTGGAAATGATCTGTCTACGTGGATTACCGCATGGCGGATGAAAATCCATTTGCAGTTTCGTATATTCTATTATACTCGTATGAGATAGCATTTCTTTTGTACTCGTCATGGAATATCATTTTCTTTGGTATTTTTCTTTTACGAGTTACTATTCATAGGTTACTATTCACCCTGTTACTATTCACTCTAGTATTATTCACTCGGGTATTCGGAATACTTTTTGTGCCGTAGTACTATTCACGAGTTACTATTCATAGGTTACTATTCACCCGATTACTATTTACTCTAGTATCATTCACTCAGGTATTTGGGGTACTTTTTATGTCGGGGTACTAGTCACGAGGTACTATTCTCGAATTACTATTCACAGAGTACTATTCACGGGGTACTATTTATCCAAAAATATATTTCTTTTCTGTCCAAATTATTTTTGGTACACAAATATTATTCTTGAATTTTACTCCATAAAGCAGTATCATGTTGACAATTTGAACGTTATTGAATTCTGGATAAATTAAATTATAAATCTTTAAAATTTATCCTTGAACTTGTTTTATTGAATTATTATGTCATTGTCATCATCCTCATGCTTATATTGTGATGAAAGTCATCTTTGACTTACGTGCAGAGATGGACTTGGTATGATTATGACCAGGGATTATTCAGTATAATCATGACCGTAATGTGACGAATGATGTGGTGAAAGTCCTCATTGGCCTGTAGTTCATTGATAGACAGTTGTTGGTATGATTATGACCAGGGATTATTCGGTATAATCATGACCATTGATGATTACATGAATATCCTTGGCCGTGGTGCAGGGATGATTTGATTTTATTTATTAAGCTGAGTCTCAGTGATAAAGTTGATGAAAAACTTTTTAAATCATAGAAGATAGTAGATTTTATGCTCTACTTGACTCTTCTAATGGATTGTTTGTTTCGCTGCAGTTAAACTTGTTGTCTATTATATTCTATCAGTTATTATACTGTTGAAGGCTAAGGATAATTTATTCTGCATTATCTTAGTCATAATATTTCTTACTGGGCTAGTTGAGCTCACCCTTTCTTTCACTGTTCTCTTCAGGAAATGAGAATATAGCTGGGACGAGTCAGGGAACGGATTGACGGTCCAGATGGTTATTTTAATAGTCCTCACTATTCTATAAAATAGTGTGACAAAAAATGTAATGAGAACTCCATTGAGTGTGGATATTGTCTAGATGACAATATTCTTATTGAAACTCTTATCTATGTTTTGTCGTATTTTACACGACTGTTGTATAATTAAGTTGTATTTATATTTTGTACCATGATATCTGGCGACTCAAGATGGGTGATGTATACCTGTTTTGGGGGAGTCACAAAATGTGGTGCAAACCTGGATAACTCCGCGAACTTCGTTTCGTACTGGGACACCGTCATGTTGTTTTGTTTCAGTCTAATAAACTCTACCTCCTTCATATGACGAATACTTTCAGGAAAGTACTTGTCATTAAACAGTTTCTGAAACGTTCCCAAGACATATTGAGTGTGGCTGGCTGGGTAAGCTTCACAAACTCCCACCAGTAGTCTGCCTCACCACGAAACATAAAGGTGGCGAAGGGAACCTTTTGTTCCTCCGTGCATCCATAGACATCAAATATCTTGGTAATTTGTTTAACCCACGTTTTCGCCTTGATCGGATCTGGCTTTCTCACAAATTCTGGTGGTCCCAACTCTTTGAACTGCTTAGTTGTGACAAGCCTCGCGTTGCTACCATTTCCACCCGTATTTTATACACGAGTCTCCCTCGTCTGATTTTGCATGAATTGTAAAAAGCTTATAAACATTCTATCATTCATCGTTTGTTCGGTAGTGTTGTTTACAGGAGGAATATTACCTTCCTATTGCACGTTCCCCTGGTTGGTGATTAAAGGTGTCTCCACGGTCTCATTCACTCCATTGTTAACATTCTCAGCCGCCATTCTCAAATACTTCCATAAAATAAGGGTTAATTAAAGAAGTTGACATACCACATAATACCCCTATATTATGACCGACCAATAAATAAGCTTAGGTAGGACACACTAGCAAAAGATTTAGTCTTCTCTCTCCTCCTAGTTCTATTCCCCGATCTTCGCCAGAGACTATATCCCTAAGCTCTGATACCAACTGTGATGCCCCCAAAATAGGTATACATCACCCATTCTGAGTCGCCAAGTACATGGTACAGAAACAAATACAACTTCATTAATACAATTGTCGTGCAAAATATGACAACACATATACTGTGAGTTTAAATATAAATATTATCTAATAGACAGTATTCAAACTCAAAAGGAGTCCACATTACAATTATTATCACACTATTTTATAAAATAGTGAGGACTGCTAAAACAACTGACTAGAAACATCACTCCAGAGAAGAAAAATAGAACAAAAAAGAAAAGGGTGAGCTCAACTAGCCCAGTAAAGAATATTATGACTAAGATACTATACAACAAATTATCATTAGTCTTCAACAGGGAAAAATCTGATAGAATATAATAGACAACAAGTTTTAGATCAACAATTGCAGCGAAAACAGCAATCCATTAGAAGAGTCAAGTAGGGAATGAATTCTACTATCTTCTAAGATTTAAAAGTCCATCATCAATATTTTATCCCTGTAACATCAATCAATATACATCTTGAATCAAATATTCATCTTTGCACTACAGGCCAAATATATTCATTTGTATCAACAGTTAGTCATGTTCATCTCAACACCTGTTCATCTTTGCACTACGGGCCAAAGATATTCATCAGTTAATCATTCATCTTTGCACTACAGGCCAAATATATTCAATAATATCATCATTTCGGACTGAGAAGATGAAAATATTTTAAAGAAAATGAATCTAGTGAGATAGAAGAACAAGGATTAAGGATTCGTATTTTAGTTCATCCATGTTTAAATATACTCCATAATAAACCATTGTGGAGTAAAATTTAAGAATAAGGATCAAAATATGGATACAATCAAAGCTAGTAACCATAATAAACAACTTGGACAAGAAAAGAAAATTTTAATTTTTCTGTGAATAGTGTCGTATACGTGAATAGTAACCCTGACACAAAAAGACAAGAATTTTACAAGAAAAATCTTACCAATATTCTGGTATAATGATATTAAAAGAAATAACATCATTTATGAAAAAAAATAACATCTCTTACCTCAAAAGAATAGTACTTTTAGCAGAAATATCAGATATAAGATGAAAAAAACTTGCACCGTATAGCAACACTCAATGTATCAAAATACTCAAAAAAATACGCTCGATAATATAAAGAGAGAAAACTTCAGATTCTGGTGTGATTTTCAATTCTAACCTAAGCACCCTATTTATAGGAAAATGCTTAGAACACCAAAGCAAAAAATTTAATAAAATATTATATTTATAAAAAAATTTCACATCCACTTCTTGAAAATCTGATTTCAGCCATCAGTGGGGCCCACCAATAATGATAAAAACATTTTTCTTAAAAAAAAACTCAAAAATCAATTATTCCAGAACTTCAATAATTCATAATAAATAGTCATTTTATCAGAAAAATTCAAATTTTATGTCCATTCCATAAGAAATTTAATTCTCTACAACTTTGTAGCTTTAAGTTTTTCTAAATTCTAAACAGAAATTGACCGAAATTCATATGCGGACGATTTTGCAAGCTATAATTAAATTTTAGTCAAAAACGGGGCCCACTAACATGTTTAACATGTTTTTAGCATTTATTGTAACAAAAATACTCTTTCTCCTCATTTATTCATATATCGCACAGTAATTGTAAAAATATCGTCATTATTATATTATTATATTATCACATTATACGTAGATAAAATATCAATTTTCAATAATTATCACTTTTTTAAAAATTCCTCCATTTATATCCACATCAAATAAATATTTTTCTTATCATATAAATTAATAATTAATTATTCAAAAATAATATTACAGAATCACAATAATAACAATCAGGTCGTTCCCAGGAAAGAGGGGGCTTTTCGATAAGGATTTCTCCTTACTAGCGCGCAATTAGGTGACCAAACCTCTCCTTAGACAGAACTTTCTTAGACATTGCCAATAATGCTATCTAATAATATTATTCAAATAATATGAATTATTGATCTCATAATAGAAAAAACTGTAAAATGACAATTATTGAATCAACAATATAAAATATCAACGCAGCAATTATTGAATCAATAAAATAAAATATTGTACAGTAATTACTGTAACAATTATTGAGTAGTGCCTTCTTACGTAAGAATCAATAATTGGTGCAATACCGTGTGCTACTGTACAACAACGCGTATTACTGTGTATTAACCACCGGATATTCCAACAGTGTTAACAGTAATAACTACGCCGTTATTTATAAAAACTCATACTTGTCGTTTTCTTCATCCAATTGCTTTTCGTTATGAGGCCCACAAAAGGCTGCGCCGTCGTACGAATATTTCCCGACAGCAAGAATATTCCACGACCAAACGAATATTCCCCAACAACAATGAATATTTAATAACCACTTGCTTATTTAAAAATATTTACGCATTTTATCCATAACTAACCACATTAATCAAATCAATCCCTTACTATTTCAAAATAATAAATAGAGAAAATTCTATTTTATTCATAAAAGTTGGGGTCTTACAACTAGGGACTTTCTTTAGACCTTCAGTCAACACAAATATGTTGCTTTAGATATTTAACTATTATACTCTTCCATGACTGAGTTGTGTTACATATCTAATGACTCAAAATTTAGTGCAATAGCTTAAAGTTATGGGAGATTAAAAGCTGTCAAGCCTAATGTCAAAAGTTAAGAGTTACAGCCAACTGGCAGCAGCAGTTAGCTGCAAATAGAAACAAAAATAAAAGTATATAAATAAGTAACAGTTATAGAGCTATTACACTAAGTTAAACCATTAAGCTTATTAAAGGACTGTTGGGCGGATAAATTTAATTTATGGCCGCGGGGCCACATGAGGCCACGTTAAGCCTAGCCAAGCCCCACAGGGCCAAGCAAAGCTTGATTGCCACACGATGGGTCAAGTTGGGACTGTTTTGACATTTTAAAAGTAAAAAAGAATGTTTATCATCTTAGTATACAAGAATTAATCTACTAAGCCAAGTTTAAGTTATTAGTATCACAATGAGTTGCTAATTCTATAAAAGAGCTATCTTGGCATAACTTAGAAAAGAAATATGAACTCAAAATCATATAAGGGTCATGGACTAGAATTATGTTAAACCCTACAAAAGAAAGATATAGCTATTGTAAGAACATGGATGAGATATTTGAAAAATATGACGCTCCAAAAATAGGTATCAATCACCCATTCTGAGTGGCCAAATACATGGTACATAATACAAATACAAACTTAATTTATACAACTGTTAAGTGTCATATAGAATACGACACAACATAAGCTGTGAGTTTTAATACAAATATTGTCTTCTAGACAGTATTAAAACTCAAAATAAGTCCTCATTACATTTATTATCACACTATTTCATAGAATAGTGAGGACTACTAATGCTAACATCTGGACCGTCACTCCGTTTCCTGACTAGTCCCGGCTACGTTCTCATTTCCTGAAAAGGACAATGAAAGCAAAAGGGTGAGCTCAACTAGCTCAGTAAGAAATATTATGACTAAGATAATGCAGAATAATTTATCGTTAGCCTTCAACAGTGTTAAACTGATAAAATATAACAAACATCAAGTTTAACTGCAGCGGAACAAGCAATCCATTAGAAGAGTCAAGTAGAGAATAAAATCTACTATCTTCTATGATTTAAAAGGTTTTTCATCACTTTTATCGCTGAGACTCAGCTTAATAAATAATCCACATCATCCCTGCACTACGGCCAAGGTCATTCATTAATATCACAACCAAAATTATCCATGCACTACTGGCCAAGGATATTCGTGTATTCATCAATGGTCATGATCATGCCAACAACTGTCCACCAATGCACTACGGGCCAATGAGGACTTTTACCAGATTATTTGTAACATTACGGTCATGATTATACCAAATAATCCCTGGTCATAATCATACCAAGTCCATCTATGCACTACAGGTCACAGATGACTTTCAACAGAATATAAACATGAGGATGATGACAATGATATAAGAATTCAATAAAACAAGTTCAAGGATAAATTTTTAAAGATTTATAATTTAATTTATCCAGAAATCAATAACGTCCAAATTGTCAACATGATACTGCTTTGTGGAATAAAATTCAAGAATAATATTGTACAAAAAATAATTTGGACCGAAAATGAATCAATTTTTATCATAAATAGTACCCCGAGTGAATAGTACTCAAGTAAATAGTATCTCGTGAATAGTACTTTAGGAATAGTAACCCCGTGAATAGTACTCCGGCATGTAAAAGTTACAAACTTATCAAGAATGCTTAGAATAATATTTTCATGAAAAGATACTGGATGAAGCGTAAATATCAAAGATATTCTACTAATTTTATGGAGTATAGAAGCCAAAATTTTAACAAAACGAGTATAGAATTCAAAATCTGAAACGAAATAATATTACTTACATACTACAGAGTATGGAAGAAAATATTATTTCAAGCGAATATTGAACAAAAATAATATCCTTTACGAATACGAAAGAAATAATACCCCTCACCTTAGTAGGAGATTGGATACTGGAATAGTGTAGTAATAAAATACTCTTCTTCTTTCTCTCTCTATAGAATTCTCTTATGAGTCGTAGTGAATTGGTGAGAATGAAAGAAGAAATAAGCATCTATTTATAGAAGATTTCTAGCTTAGCCCTTGCAATGTGAAGAGGCAAGTGGCTTGATGACTGGTGATGTGAAAAGAAAAATAGTTTGACGCCTGTAATGTGAAACAACAAGTGGTTTGACGCCTGTAATGTGAAACGAAAATTAGTCGACGCCTGTAATGTGAAACGATAATTGGTTTGACTCCTGTAATATGAAACGACAAGTGGTTTGACGTCTGGTAAAGGCAATTACAATTAGCGAAAGTGACTCTTAGATGATGACATATAGACATCGTCAATATTGCGAAAAATAATATAAATAACTTTGTGGTCTCAATTATTGATTTAATAATATAAAATATTATGCAGAAGATACTGTGACAATAATTGAATCAATAATATGAGATACTATGCAGCAATTACTGTAGCAATATTTGAGTATAACTGAGTGGCTTCTTACGTAAACATCAATAATCAATACCATGTGCTACTATGCAACCACGCGTATTACTGTATTTTTACCACCGGGTATTTCAACAGTTAACGATAAAACTTTCGCCGTTATTTTTATAAAAAGATAATTTTATTGTTAACTCCGATAATAATTCTGTTGTGGGGTCCACCAATGATTGTGTCATCCTACGAATATTCTTCGACAAAAAAGAATATTCTCCGACCAAACGAATATTTATAACAACTTGCTTACTTTGTAAAATTTATAAATATTACCCACAACTATAACATTATATCAAATTCACACCATAAAATTCAAAATGATATTTAAAGAAAAAAATAATCTTTATTCATAAAAGTTGGGGTCTTACAACCTCCCCTTCTTATGAAATTTTATCCTCGAAATTAGGTTACATACCTGGTATGTTAAAGAGGTGAGGATACCTTGATTCCATTTCAGATTCTAACTCCCAAGTCATTTCCTCAACATCGTGGTTTCTCCACAAAACTTTGACTTGATGTATAACCTTGGAGTGTAAAATATGCTCCTTCTTATCTAAGATTTTAATAGGAACCTCTTCATATGTTAAATCTTCCGCTATTTTGTCCGGTTCTAACTCAATAATGTGGTTTGGGTCTTTCACATATTTACGTAACATAGATATGTGAAAAATATTATGAACACGAGACATACTTGGCGGTAAGGCGAGTCTATAGGCCACAGTTCCTACTCATTCGAGGATTACAAATGGACCAATGAATCGAGGATTGAGCTTTTCTCTCTTTTCAAATCTCGTAACTCCTTTCCATGGAGCAACACGTAACAACACATGTTCTCCAATATTGAATTCCTCGTCCTTTCGATGAAGATCAGCATAACTCTTTTGTCGATCTTGTGAGGTTTTTATATGTTGTCGGATTGTTTGAATCTTTTTCGTAGTCATACGTACCAACTCCGGTCCCAACAACGTTGCTTCACCCACCTTATCCCAGCATACTGGAGAACGACACTTTCTTCCATACAACGCCTCAAATGGAGTCATGCCAATACTTACTTGATAACTGTTGTTGTAGGAAAACTCCACCAATGGTAAGAACTTGTCCCAACTTCCCTTGAAGTCAAGGACACAAGTCTTAATAGATCTTAAAGAGTTTGAATAGTCCTCTCCGACTGCCCGTCCGTTTGAGGATGATAAGCCGAACTAAATCATAAATTCGTGCCCATAGCTTTCTGTAAACTAACCCAAAATTGTGAAGTGAATCTTTGGTCTCGATCAAAAACTATGGATACTGGCATACCATACAATCTTACAATCTCGTTTATGTACATACGAGCAAGACGTTCAAGTGTATAAGTTTCTCGTATAGGTAAGAAATGAGCCGACTTGGTCAATCTATCAACAATAACCCAAATCGTATCTATGCCTTGAGAAACCTTAGGAAGACCGGTAACGAAATCCATGGTAATGTGCTCCCATTTCCATTCTAGAATTTCAAGTGGTTGCAATGAACCTTTTGGTACTTGATGCTCCGCCTTGACTCGTTGACAAGTTAGACACCTTGAGATAAACTATGAGATCTCTCTCTTCATATTGCTCCATCAAAATGTATGTCGAAGATCATGATACATTTTGATACTCCCAGGATGGATTACAAATGGTGTGTTGTGTGCCTCCATCATGGTTTTATACTTTAAATTAGGGTCATTAGGAACACAAAGTCTGAAGTAGACTCGAAGTATTCCTTCTTCATCGATTCTTGCTTCCGGCATCTCACCTTCTTGCACTTTCTTCTTCATACGCATCAGCTCCAGGTCTGTAGCTTGAGCAGCTTTAACTTTCTCGATTAAAGTCGGTTCTACTCGTATATTCGCTATCATCACATGGGTCCCTGGAGTCTTTAACTCTATCTCCATCCTTTGCAAGTCATATAAAATGGGCCTTTACGTTGACATTATCGCACTCGTACCCGCATATGATCTTCTACTCAATGCGTCAGCTACTACATTCGCTTTACCAGGATGGTATTGAATGGTATGGTCATAATCTTTCAATAGTTCAAGCCAACGTCGTTGTCGCATGTTGAGTTCCTTTTGGGTGAAAAAATATTTGAAGCTTTTATGTTCCGTAAAGATCTCCACTTTCTCCCCATACAAGTAATGCCTCCAAATTTTAAGTGTGAAGATAACAGCTGTCAACTCTAGATCATGAGTATGATAATTTCACTCATATTCTTTGAGTTGCCGAGAGGCATAGGCTATGACTTTTCCATGTTGCATGAGAACACATCCTAACCCTTTGCCCGAAGCATCACTGTAGATGATAAATCCCTTCGAGCTAGATGGTATTGTCAGAACAGGTGCTGAAATGAGTCTCTTCTTGAGTTCTTAAAAACTCTTCTCACATTCTATGCTCCAACCGAATTTTGTATCTTTCCGAGTCAGCTGAGTTAATGGAGTAGCGATTCGAGAAAACCCTTCTACGAATCTCCGATAATAACCAGCTAAGCCGAAAAAGCTACGTACTTCGGTCACTAATTTAGGATGCTCCCAACTTTGAATAGCTTCAATCTTTGTCGGGTCAACAGATATTCCATGACTTGATACTACGTGCCCAAGGAATGTTACTTCCTCAAGCCAGAACTCGCATTTCTTTAACTTGCCATAAAACTTGTTTTCACGAAGCTTTTGGAGTATCAGTCTCAAGTGTTGCTCATGATCTTCACGGCTTCTGGAATATATGAGGACGTCATCAATAAAGACGACCACAAAGTGATCCAAATATTCCTTGAATACTCGGTTCATCATATCCATGAAGGCAGCAGGAGCATTAGTCAATCCAAAAGACATGACTAGGAATTCATAATGCCCGTACCGAGTTCTGAAAGCCGTCTTTGGAATGTCATCGGTTCTAATCTTTAACTGATGATATCCGAAACGAAGATCGATCTTTGAAAAGAATTTGGCGCCTTGTAACTGGTCAAACAGGTCATCAATACGTGGCAAAGGGTACCTATTCTTGATGGTGACATGATTCAACTCCTGATAATCAATACAAAGTCGCATACTCCCATCTTTCTTCTTCACGAATAGCACAGGAGCACCCCAAGGAGACGTAGTAGGACGAATGAAACCGATGTCTAATAATTCCTGCAATTGGGTCTTTAATTCTTGAAGTTCAATAGGAGACATTCGATATGAGGCTTTAGAAATGGGTTTTGTACTAGGTTCAAGGTCGATACAAAATTTAATTTCTCGCTCTAGGGGTAGGCCAGGAAGTTCTTCAGGGAATACGTCAGAAAATTTATTAACAATAGAAATATCATTCAAAACTGACGTATTTTTGTTTAAATCCGTAACATGAGCTATGAAAGCTTGACATCCGTTTTTCAATAAACGAATAGCTTTATGGCTTGAGATGACAGTGATTGATTTTAATGGTTTGGTTGCTTGAATTCGCATAATAGGTTGGTTAGAAATATGAAAGCTAACAACCTTACGAAAACAATCAATTTTTGCATGATGAGTAGTTAACCAATCAATCCCTAGAATTACATCAAATGCAAGTATTTTCAATGAAATAAGATCGACAGGTAATGTGAGGATACCGATTTGAACCAAACAAGACTTATAAACAGTGGATGTAATGAAGGTTTCTCCCAACGGAGTTTCAACAGATAAGTCAAAGTCTAATTTCTCCGGAGTCAAATTTAAACACTGAGCGCAAGTAGGAGAAATAAAAGAATGGGTAGAACCGGTATCAAATAAAGTATAGACTTCGCTAGAGTTTATGATAAGCTTACCCGTGATGACCTCGTTCGGGTTCCTTGCTTTCTGGGAGGTCACGGCAAACGCTCTCACGTGAACTACCGATTTTAATTTTTCTGGGACAACTTTTGGTGCCTCCATCCCAGATGGACTTGTCTTCGGTACACGATAAAATCGGGCTAGGTGACCTTCTCTTCCATAATTATAACACGCTTTGGACTGCATCGCGCAGTTTGGACTGATGTGTCCCTCCCCTCCGCATTTGAAGCATATGATAGGTGGTCGTTCTCCTTCCTTAACAACGGGTGTTGGTGCTGACGTCTTTCCATCATTGTTGAATCTCCTCTTCTTGAAATGTCCACTCTTATTTTCTTGGCCATGATTATCACCGAAGTGGTTACCATTTCTGGCATGTTGATTCCCTTCACGTTTGTTGTCACCGCTTCGATGACTGCTACCACTGATATTATCATTTTGTTGGCTACTTTCTCTTGGTTGGGTTGACTCGTTATCGCGCTACAATAACTGAGCCCTATTTACAATATCTGAATATAAACACAGTTTATGAGAAATTAGGTATTGACGTATCTCATGTTTTAAACCTCTTAGAAACATCCGCGTCATTCTCTCTTCATTATCAACCAAGTGGAACGCAAACCGGGACAACTCGGTAAACTTAGCTTCGTGTGACGAATACTTTCGAGAAAGTACTTGTTGTTGAACAGTTCTTCGAACTTCTCCCAAGACATCTTCAGTGCGGCAGGTTGAGTACGCTTTACAGATTCCCACCAGTAATCTGCTTCTGCCCGCAACATGAAGGTGGAAAAGGGAACCTTTTGCTCCGCGGAGCATCCCAAGACATCAAATATCTTGTTGATCTGCTTTATCCACGTCTCCACCTTAAGTGGTTTTGGCTCTCCAAAAAACTCCGGTGGTCCCAGCTCCTTGAACTGTTTAGCAGTGACCGTCTGAGAGTTGCCAGTGTTTCCACCTGCATTTCGGACAGGAGTCTCTCTTGCCTGATGTTGCATGAATTGCATAAAGCCTCTGAACATTCCATCGTTCATCATTTGGTCAGTGTTGTTGTTTGCATGAGGATTGTTGCCTTCCTGATGTACATTATCCTAATTGTTGATCTGTGGAAACTCAACGATCTCCTGTGCTCCATTGCTATTCTCAACATTCTCAGATGTCATTTTCAAATACTTCCACAAAATAAGGGTTAATTGACATGTCACATATTATCCCTATACTATGACCGACCAATTAAATACTAAATAAACTTAGGTAGGTCATACTAACGAAGAAATTTCTTGTCTCTCCCCTCCTAGTTCTTGTCTCACATCTCAGCTAGGGATCATATCCCTAAGCTTTGATACCAACTGTGACCCCCCAAAATAGGTATACATCAACAATTCTGAGTCGCCAAATACATGGTACATAATACAAATACAAACTTAATTTATATAACTGTTAAGTGTCGTATAGAATACGACACAACATAAGCTGTGAGTTTTAATACAAATATTATCTTCTAAACAGTATTAAAACTCAAGATAAGTCCTTATTATATTTATTATCACACTATTCTATAGAATAGTGAGGACTACTAATGCTATCATCTGGACCGTCACTCCATTCCCCGACTAGTCCCGGCTACGTTCTCATTTCCTGAAGAGGACAATGAAAGCAAAAGGGTGAGCTCAACTAGCTCAGTAAAAAATATTATGACTAAGATAATGCAGAATAATTTATCGTTAGCCTTCAACAGTGTTAAACTGATAAAATATAACAAACATCAAGTTAAACTGCAGCGGAACAAGCAATCCATTAGAAGAGTCAAGTAGAGAATAAAATCTACTATCTTCTATGATTTAAAAGGTTTTTCATCACTTTTATCGCTGAGACTCAGCTTAATAAATAATCCACATCATCCCTGCACTACGGCCAAGGTCATTCATTAATATCACAACCAAAATTATCCATGCACTACTGGCCAAGGATATTCGTGTATTCATCAATGGTCATGATCATGCCAACAACTGTCCACCAATGCACTACGGGCCAATGAGGACTTTTACCAGATTATTTGTAACATTACGGTCATGATTATACCAAATAATCCCTGGTCATAATCATACCAAGTCCATCTATGCACTACAGGTCACAGATGACTTTCAACAGAATATAAACATGAGGATGATGACAATGATATAAGAATTCAATAAAACAAGTTCAAGGATAAATTTTTAAAGATTTATAATTTAATTTATCCAGAAATCAATAACGTCCAAATTGTCAACATGATACTGCTTTGTGGAGTAAAATTCAAGAATAATATTGTACCAAAAATAATTTGGACCGAAAACGAATCAATTTTTATCATGAATAGTACCCCAGGTGAATAGTACTCGAGTAAATAGTACCCCGTGAATAGTACTTTAGGAATAGTAACCTAGTGAATAGTACTCTGACATGAAAAAGTTAAAAACTTATCAAGAATGCTCAGAATAATATTTTCACAAAAAGATACTGGATGAAGTGTAATTATCAAGGATATTCTACTAATTTTATGGAGTATAGAAGCCAAAATTTTAACAAAACGTGTATAAAATTCGAAATCTGAAACGAAATAATATTACTTACATACTACAGAATATGGAAGAAAATATTATTTCAAGCGAATATTGAACAAAAATAACATCCCTTACGAATACGAAAGAAATAATACCCCTTACGTTAGTAGGAGATTAGATACTGAAATAGTGTAGTAACAGAATACTCTTCTTCTTTCTCTCTGATTCTCTCTCTATAGAATTCTCTTGTGAGTCGTAGTGAATTGGTGAGAATGAAAGAAGAAATAAGCTTCTATTTATAAAACATTTCTAGCTTAGCCCTTGCAATATGAAGAGGCAAGTGGCTTGACGACTGGTGATGTGAAAAGAAAAGTGGTTTGACGCCTGTAATATGAAACAACAAGTGGTTTGACGCCTGTAATGTGAAACGACAATTGGTCGACGCCTGTAATATGAAAAGACAATTGGTCGACACCTGTAATGTGAAACGACAATTGGTCGACGCCTGTAATGTGAAACGACAATTGGTTCGACGCCTGTAATATGAAACGGCAAGTAGTTTGACGTCTGGTAAAGGCAATTACTATTGGCGAAAGTGACTCTTAGATGATGACATATGGGTCCCCATAGAATAAACCAAACTTACCACAAATGTCTCATAACAGACTTCTTATTTATATCAAAGATTGAATAAATATTACCACAAATCATTTTATCTTCAATCAACACATTTTTAATCTTCCAACAATTATTCATCATTAATATTATAACTCACAATATTTAACAACCAGATTATTCCCAGGAAAGAGGGGGCTTTCCGATAAGGATTTCTCCCTATTGGCGTGCAATTAGGTGATCAAACCTCTCCTCGACAGAACTTTCTAGACATCGTCAATATTACAAATAATAATATAAATAACTTTGTCGTCTCAATTATTGATTTAATAATATAAAATATTATGCAGATGCTACTGTGACAATAATTGAATCAATAATATGAGATATTATGCAGCAATTACTGTAGCAATAATTGAGTATAACTTAGTGACTTTTTACGTAAGCATCAATAATCAATACCATGTGCTACTATGCAACCACGCGTATTACTGTATTTTTACCACCGGGTATTTCAACAGTTAACTGTAAAACTTTCGCCGTTATTTTTATAAAAAGATAATTTTGTCTTTTTCTAACTCCGACAATAATTCTATTGTGGGGTCCACCAATGATTGTGCCATCGTATGAATATTCTCTGACAAAAAGAAAATTCCCTAACCAAACGAATATTTATAACAACTTGCTTACTTTGTAAAATTTATAAATATTACCCATAACTATAACATTATATCAAATTCACACCATAAAATTCAAAATGATATTTAAAGAAAAAAATAATCTTTATTCATAAAAGTTGGGGTCTTACAAAAAAAGTAAAGAAATGTCTCAAGTATGATACTATAAACTAAAAACATGATCACTGTGACTATGTGATATGTGAATATGCAAGTTATATGACTTGGCTAATTGGCTAGTATGTTTGTGAATGCAAATAATTGTTATGAAGATGACATTGATACTGAGGAAGAGTTATTGACTGACACTGACACTGAATCTGAAGAAGAAGATGGTTATGAATCTCCGATACTTATACACAATGATTCTGACTCAGACAATGATTTTCATTAACATGTATGTTTAGTTTTAATTGTATTACATACAATTACACATATACATATTCTCTATATCCTTGACATGTTTATGTACCTTTCATTTATAGTTGTCGTAGTTAACTATTTTATACAATTATTTGTCATTATTGTCATTTTATTTATATATGTAAATCATATAACTCATACTAACATCCTAAATTTTTTATTTATAGATGTCTTCTGAACCAACACAATGAAAGTGCGGGTTGGGTCGGGGCCCTAATCATGTGCCAAAGGCCCCGGCTAATTCGAATGAACGCATTCTCATATAGATTCGTCCTCCTCCAGAAAGCACGTAAGTTAAACATCGTGTATATATAACCATTTTATATTTCCATTGTTATAGTTATATACTAATGTAAATTATTTTTCATATTATAATAAAATTACTTATCTTTAATGTAAATTGTTATATATTGTAGTGATTTTCAAGATAGTAAAATTGTGAAGTGCATTTCATAATTATGCTTACAGAACTGGCCTACGCCAATGATTACGTGGGTGAGCACACCTCTCGCCCATAAGGATGCAGTTTGGGCTGAATTTCAGGTATATTTTTTATCACTTTGATAGATAATATATAGTTAATCAAATAATATTGTAGGCATACAGTTGGATTATGGTCATATCATAGTTTTAATGTTTATTATTGTTGTTTTATTTGCAAAAAAGGTATAGATGGGACGACGCACAAGCATCAATTATTCAGACACTATTCTGGCAGAAGTGTGCCGTCCGAACTAAAGATAATCTAAACAAGGAGCTATAGAAAGCCCTGCATAATGCAGAGATTGACCATCCAGGACAGGGTGAGCAATATATGCATGAGCATAGCCGCTGGTGGCGCACAACCCATATGGGTGCAGATGTGTGACCAGTGGAGAGCTGAGAGCTGGGTCAAGAGATGCAAGACTGCCGACTCGAACAAATCCTCAGGTGTATCTGAAGGTGAAAAGGTAAAAGGTACGTACAAGGGCGGCAGTATATCACAGCTGCAGCATATTACTGCCAGGGTACGTATGTATAGCAAGCTTATTGGCTTAGTTATTTGTTTTTATGTTTATAGTCATGTTTTGTAGCTAAAATATCATATGTTTACATATTAATATAAGAACATGAACTGTAGGAGTCTGAGTCTCAAGGTCAACCTATCAATTGGTTAGATGTGTATGTGGCCACCCGCGATGGTCTGCCTGATGCTGTTCAGATAGCGGTAATAAGTTAACTTTCTACTAATATGTTGTTTATAAATTGAGATGACCATTTTTAGCATTTGTTTTATTTATTTTTAACTATTTAATTGTTAACCTTCTGACAAGACACTTATAAGAGCTTAATGATCGCGTCCGCCGATTGATCAAGAATTGTGGGAGAAGGCGTCAGTCGTGAAGAAAAACTATGTTAAAGGCCAAGGACAAAAACGACGCCCGACCATCAGTGACACAGGCAGCTCTGCTACCCAGTCTACACAGTCATCAGGTCATCCAGCCTATCATACTCCTGCTGACTGTGTGAGAGCGACCTGTCGAGATCGTGATCTTCTTCGTATACTGGGCGGGCATCTGCAGTCTCTAAGTCCTGATGAGTTGGCGGCTACAGTGACAGCACAGCACAACATCAGGATGGCGATGAGGTATACATATATATTGTTATTGTCACTGTCTTACTTATATGTTTCACTACATTGTCTATTGTTTAGTTTTCCCTAAGTCATAGTAGTATCAATACATGTAACATGTTTTATTCTTTTGTAAATTACAGGGTCCTAATTTGGATGATCCATAAAGAGCTAGACTTGTTTTTTAGATATTTAAAGCCTTATACTTTTATATTCATTCTTTAGACAATTGTATTGGTTTATGATTCTATCATATGGATATTTACGATTGTATTATGTTGTGTTGGTCCTAACATTGTATTGTGTTGGTTTACGATTCTATAATATGGATGGATGTTTATATATACTATTGTGGATGGATGTTTATATGGATGCTTATATATACTGCTGTGTGTTGGGATAGAAAGCAGGTACAAAGGAGGATATTTTTTTGGGAAATCCATAAAACAGAAAAAAAAACTAAAAAAAATAACATTAGCGACCGCATGCGGTCGCTAATACTATACGCGGTCGTTGATATCTCCTTGGAAACTAGCGATCGCATCGGTCGCTGACACGTGTGCCACGTCATCCCTGACAACAGACTCAGCATGAGTCAGATTAGCGATGGCGTCAGTCGCTGAGAAGTCGGTCGCTCATAATGGTCGTTGGTGTCCTTCCAGCGACCAGATTAACTTCGACGCATATCAGCGACCGCATTCGGTCGCTAATACTCATCTGTGACCAGATGCGGTCGCAGATATGTGGTCGCTGATAAGCCTTTTTGTTATAGTGTTAGTAAAATATCCTTGAAATTTGTGCTTCATCTAGTATTTTATTCATAGAAATATTATTCTGAACATTCTTGATAAGTTTTAACTTTTTCATTTTGGAGTACTATTCATGGGGTACTATTCCTGAAGTACTATTCACGGGATACTATTCACTTAGTTACTATTATCCGGAATACTATTCATGACAAAAATTAATTTCTTTTCTATCCAAATCATTTTTGATATAATATTATTCTTGAATTTTACTACACAAAGTAGTATCATGTTGATAATTTGAACATTATTGAATTCTGGATAAATCAAATTATAAATCTTTAAAAAATTATTCTTTGCTTTTTTTAATTGAATTCTTATATCATTGTCATCATCCTCATGCTTATATTGTGATGAAAGTCATCTTTGGCCGTAGTGCATAGATGGACTGTTGATTGGTATGATTATGACCAGGGATTATTCGATATAATCATGACCTGTAATGTTACAAATGATGTGATAAAAATCCTCATTAGCCCGTAGTGCATTGATGGATAGTTGTTGGCATGATCATGACCATTGGTGAAAATACGAATATCTTTGGCCCGTAATGCATGGATAATTCGTGGTCGTGATGCTAATGAATATCCTTAGCCTATAGTGCAGGGATGACTCGATGATGTGGTTTATTTATTAAGTTGAGTCTCAGCGATAAAATAGATGATAAACTTTTTAAATCATAGAAGATAGTAGATTCATGCTCTACTTGACTCTTCTAATGAATTGCTTGTTGCGATGCAGTTAAACTTGATGTTTATTATATTTTATCAGTTTAACACTGTTGAGGCCTAACGATAATTTATTATGTATTATCTTAGTCATAATATTTCCTACTGGGCTAGTTGAGCTCATCCTTTTGTTTTCATTGTTCTCTTCAGGAAATGAGAACGTAGCCGGGACTAGTTGGGGAATGGAATGACGGTTCGAGATGGTAGTTTTAGTAGTCCTCACTATTTAGTGTGATAATAAATGTAATGAGGATTGAATTTGAGTTTGGATACTGTCTAGAAGACAATATTCCTGTTAAAACTCTCAGCTATGTTTTGTCGTATTTTACACGACAGTTGTATAATTAAGTTTGTATTTGAATTCTGTACCATGTATTTGACGACTCAGAATGGGTGATGTATAACTATTTTGGGGGCATCACAGTTGGTATCAAAGCTTAGGGATATGATCCCTGGCTAAGATGTGAGACTAGAACTAGGGGAAGAGACGGGAAAATCCTTCGCTAGTATGACCTCCCTAAGTTTATTTGTTATTTAATTGGTCGATCAGAATATAGGGATAATATGTGGTATGTCAATTAACCCTTGTTTTGTGGCAGTGTTTGAAAATGACATTCGAGAATGTTGAGATAAACAATGGAGCACATAAGACCATTGAGTCACCAACGATCAATACCCAGGATAATGTGCATCAGGAAGGTAATAATCCTCAAGAAAACAACAACACCGACCAAATGATGAACGATGGGATGTTCAGAGGCTTTATGCAATTCATGCAACATCAGGCGAGAGCGGCTCCTGTCCAAAATGCAGGTGGAAACACTGGCAACTCTCGGATGGTCATCGCTAAGCAGTTCAAGGAGCTGGGACCACTGGAGTTTTTGGGAGAGCCAAAACCACTTAAGGCGGAGACGTGAATAAAGCAGATCACCAAGATATTTGATGTCTTGGGATGCTCCGAGGAGCAAAAGGTTCCCTTTGGCACCTTCATATTGCGATGAGAGATAAATTACTGGTAGGAATCTGTAACTTGCCGCACTGAAGATGTCTTGGGAGAAGTTCCAAGAACTGTTCAACGACAAGTACTTTCCCGAAAGTATTCGTCACATGAAGGAGGTAGAGTTCATCAAGCTGGAGCAAAATAATATGACCGTATCACAGTACGAAGCTAAGTTTACTGAGTTGTCCCGGTTTGCGTCCCACTTGGTTGATAATGAGGAGAGAATGACGCAAATGTTTCTACGAGATTTGAAACCTAA
This sequence comes from Panax notoginseng, assembly GCA_016801055.1. NCBI lineage: Eukaryota > Viridiplantae > Streptophyta > Magnoliopsida > Apiales > Araliaceae > Panax > Panax notoginseng. Next base: position 45,432,896 of record CM029022.1, read on the forward strand.
AATACGTCAATATCTCATTTCTCACAAACTAGGTTTGTATTCAGATGTTGTAAATAAGGCTCAGTTATTGGAGCGTGATAATGAGTCAACCCAACCAAAAGAGAGCAGCCGGCAAAATATTAATACCAGTGGTAGCAGTCATCGAAATGGTGACAACAAACGTCCAGGAAGTTAACATGCCAAAAATGATAACCACTTCGGTGGTAGTCATTACCAAGACAATAGAAGTGAAAATTTCAATAAGAGGAGATTCAATAATGATAGAAAGACGTCAGCACCAGCAACCGTTGTTAAGAAAAGAGAACGACCATCGATCGTATGCTATAAATGCGGAGGGGAGGGACTCATCAGTCCAAACTGTACGCATCAGTCCAAAACGTGTCACAACTGCAGAAGAAAAGGTCACCTAGCCCGATTTTATCATGTAGTAAAGCCAAGTCTAGCAGGGATGGAGGCACCAAAGGCCGTCCCAAAAAAGTCAAAGCCAGTAGTTCAAGGGAGAGCGTTTGTCGTGACCTCCCAAAAATCAAGGAGCCCAAACGAAGTCATAACGGGTAAGCTAATCATAAACTCTAGCGAATTCTATACCTTATTTGATACCGGTTCTACCCAATCTTTTATTTCTCCTACTTGCGCTCAACGTTTAAATTTAACTCCGTAGAAATTAGACTTTGACTTATCTGTTGAAACTCCGTAGGGAGAAACCTTCATTACATCCACTATTTATAAGTCTTGTTTGATTCAAATCGGTAGCCGCACGTTACCTATTGATCTTATCTCTTTGAAAATACTTTTATTTGATGTGATTTTAAGGATTGATTGGTTAACTACTCATCATGTAAAAATTGATTATTTTTGTAAGGTTGTTAGCTTTCATATTTCTAACCAATCTATTATGCGAATTCAAGCAACCAAACCACTAAAGTCAATCACTGTCATATCAAGCCATAAAGTTATTCGTTTATTAAAAAAATGAATGTCAAGCTTTATTAGCCCATGTCACGGATTTAAACAAAAATATGTCAAATTTGAATGATATTTCTATTGTTAATAAATTTCCTGACGTATTCCCTGAAGAACTTCCTGGCCTACCCCTAGAGCGTAAAATTAAATTTTGTATCGACCTTGAACCCGGTACAAAACCCATTTCTAAAGCCCCATATCGAATGGCTCCTATTGAACTTTAGGAGTTAAAAACCCAACTGCAGGAGTTCTTAGATATCAGTTTCATTCGTCCTAGTACGTCTCATTAGGGTGCTCCTGTTCTATTCGTAATGAAGAAAGATGGAAGTATGCGATTTTGTATTGACTATCGGGAGTTGACTCATGTCACCATCAAAAATAGGTACCCGTTACCTCGTATTGATGACCTGTTTGACCAATTACAAGGTGACAAATTTTTTTCAGAGATCGATCTTCATTTCGGGCATCATCAGTTAAAGATTAAAATTGATGACATTCCAAAGACTACTTTCAGAACTCGGTATGGGCATTATGAATTCCTAGTCATGTCTTTTAAATTGACTAATGCTCCTACTGCCTTCATGGATATGATGAACCGAGTATTCAAAGAATATTTGGATCACTTTGTAGTCATTTTTATTGATGACATCCTCATTTACTCCAAAACCCGTGAAGATCATGAGTAACACTTGAGGCTGATACTCCAAAAGCTTCGTGAGAACAAGTTATATGCCAAGTTGAAGAAATGCGAGTTGTGGCTTGAGGAAGTAGCATTTCTTAGACACGTGATATCAAATCACGGAATATCTGTTGACTCAGGGAAGATTGAAGCAATACAAAGCTGGGAGCAACCTAAGTCAGTAACCAACGTACGTAGCTTTCTTGGCTTAGCTGGTTATTATCGGAAATTCGTGGAAGGTTTTTCTCGAATCGCTACTCCATTAACTAAGCTGACTCGAAAAGATATAAAATCCGGTCGGAGCGAGGAATATGAGAAGAGTTTTCAAGAACTCAAGAGGAGACTCATTTCAGCACTTGTTCTGACAATACCTGGTTCGGAGGGATTTGTAATCTATAGTGATGCTTCAGGCAAAGGGTTAGAATGTGTTCTCATGCAACATGGGAAGGTCATAGCCTATGCCTCACGACAACTCAAAGAATATGAGAGGAATTATCCTACTCATGATCTAGAGTTAGTAGCAGTCGTTTTTGCGCTTAAAATTTAGAGGCATTACCTGTATGGGGAGAAGTTGAAGATCTATACCGATCATAAAAGCCTCAAATATTTCTTCACCCAAAAGGAACTCAACATGCGACAACATTGTTGGCTCGAGCTGTTGAAAGATTATGATCATACCATTCAATACCATCCTAGAAAAGTGAACGTGGTAGCTGACGCATTGAGTAGAAGATCATATATGGGTACGAGTGAGATATAGTCAACGTAAAGGCCCATTTGGTATGACTTACAAAAGATGGAGATAAAGATACAGAATCCAGGGACCCACGTGATGATGGTAAATATACGAGTAGAACCGACTTTAATCGATAAAGTTAAAGCTGCTCAAGCTACAGACCTAGAACTGATGCGTATGAAGAAGAAAGTGCAAGAAGGTGCTATTCTAGAAGCAAGAATCTATGAAGAAGGAATAATTCGAGTCAACTCTAGAATTTGTGTTCCTAACGACCCAAATTTAAAGTATAAAATCATGATAGAGGCACACAACACACCGTTTGCAATCCATCATGGGAGTACCAAAATGTATCTTGATCTTCGACATACATTTTGGTAGAGCAATATGAAGAGAGAGATCGTAGAGTTTATCTTAAGGTGTTTAACTTGTCAACGTGTCAAAGCGAAGCATCAAGTGCCAAAAGGTCCATTGCAACCACTTGAAATTCCAGAATGGAAGTGAGAGCACATTACCATGGATTTCTTTACTAGTCTTCCCAAGGTTTCTCAAGGCATAGATGCGATTTGGGTCATTATTGATAGATTGACCTAGTCTGCTCATTTCTTACCTATATGAGAAACTTATTCACTTGAACGTCTTGGTTGTATATACATAAATGAGATTGTAAGACTGTATGGTATGCCAGTATCCATAGTTTCTGATCGAGACCCAAGCTTCACTTCACGATTTTGGGTTAGTTTGTAAAAAGTTATGAGCACGAATTTACGATTTAGCTCAGCATATCATCCTCAAACGGATGGGCAGTCGGAGAGGACTATTCAAACCCTTGAAGATCTATTAAGACTCTGTGTCCTTGACTTCAAAGGAAGTTGGGACAAGTTCTTACCATTGGTGGAATTTTCCTACAACAACAGTTATCAAGCAAGCATTGGCATGGCTCCATTCGAGGCGTTGTATGGACGCAAGTGTCCTTCTCCAGTATGTTGGGACGAGGTCGGTGAAGCAACGTTGTTAAGACCGAAATTGGTACGCATGACTACGAAAAAGATTCAAATGATCTGGCAACGTATAAAACCTCGCAAGATCGACAAAAGAGTTATGCTGATCTTCATCGGAAGGACGTGGAATTCAATTTTAGAGAACATGTGTTGGTACGTGTTGCGCCATGGAAGGGCGTTACGAGATTTGGAAAGTGAGGAAAGCTAAATCTTCGATTCATTGGCCCATTTAAAATCCTTGACCGAGTAGGAACTGTGGCCTATAGACTCGCTTTACCGTCAAGTATGTCTCGTGTTCATAATATTTTTCACATATCCATGTTACATAAATATGTGGAAGACTCGAACCACATTATTGAATTAGAACCGAACGAAATAGCGGAAGATTTAACGTATGAAGAGGTACCTGTTAAAATCTTGGATAAGAAGGAACATATTCTACGCTCTAAGGTTATACCTCAAGTCAAAGTTTTGGAGAAAAACCACGATGTTGAGGAAATGACCTGGGAGTTAGAATCTGAAATAAAATCAAGGTATCCTCATCTCTTCGACATACCAGGTATGTACCCTAATTTTGAGGACGAAATTTGATAAGAAGGGGAGGTTGTAAGTCCCCAACTTTCATAAATAAAGATTAATTTTTCTCAAAATATATTTTTGAATATTATGGTGTAGATGTGATATAATGTTTTAGTTGTGGGTAATATTTATAAATTTTGCAATGTATGCAAGTTGTTATAAAATATTCGATTGGTCGAAGAATTTTCGTTTTAATAGGGAATATTCGTACAACGGCGCAATCATTGGTAGACCCCACAACAGAATTATTGTCGGAGTTAGAAAATGATATAAATATATTTTTATAAAGTAACGGTGAAAGTTTTACCGTTAACTGTTAAAATACCCGGTGGTAAAAGTACAATAATACGCATGGTTGCATAGTAGAACACAGTATAGATTATTGATGCTTACGTGAGAAAGCACTCAATTTTATTCAATTATTGCTACAGTAATTGTTGCATAATATCTCACGTTATTTGATTCAATTATTGTTAATATTTTATATTATTAAATCAATAATTGAGATGACAAGTTATTCATATTATTATATGCATAATTAACCATGTCTAGAAAGTTCTGTCGAGGAACGATGTTTGGTCACCTAATTGCGCGTCAATAGGGAGAAATTATTATCGAAAAGCCCCCTCTTTCCTGGGAACGATCTAGTTGTTAATATTGCGAGTTATAATAATGATGAATAAATGTTGTTAAGAAAGTGAGAGAATTTTTATGAAGTATTTGTTGTAAATTTTGCTTATTATTTGGACCTCCATTTACCCATTTTTAAAAATAATTGGTATAAATTATTCAGTATATATATATATATATATATATATATATATATATATATATATATATATATATAATATGTGTGTGAAAGTGACATGTGGAGTGGGGCCCACATGTGGAATGAAAAATAGAAAAGGGGGTGGGGGGGAAGATGCCTTGGGAAGAAAGGGAGTTTATATGTTTGATAATTTGTAGGAAAGAGGGTGTATAATTTGTGTGGTGGTGGGAAGAAAATAAAGAAGTGATAGTGATGTGTGTGTGTGAATATATTTAATTGGTGTGTGTGAGTGGGTATATATATATATATATATATATATATATATATATATATATATATATATATATATATATATATTTTGATTACGTGTGTGTAAGGGCAATTGAAAATCAGAAGTCTTGAAATTCAATTCATCCGAGAACTTTCAGTTGTTGCGTCCGTGAGAAAAAATATATATATAGGATACTTAGTTTAGAATTGAAAATCACACCAGAATCAGAAAATTCTTCTTCTATAATCTTAAGAGTATTTCTTTAAAGTTTAAGAAAGCTTTGAGTGTAGAAAGCAGTACATGTTTTCTTCAAGAATATCCCCGCTATACCAGTTGGAATACTCTTCTTTTTAAGGTAAGGGATATTATTTTTTATCAGTATTCGTATGAAATAATATTTTCTTCCATACTCTGTAGTATGTAAGTAATATTATTTTGTTTTAGATTTCAAATTCTACACTCATTTTGTTAAGTTTTGGCTTCTATACTCTATGAAATTAGTGGAATATCCTTAAAATTTGCGCTTCATCAAGTATTTTTTTCATGGAAATATTATTCTGAACATTCTTGATAATTTTTAACTTTTTTATGCCGGAGTACTATTCACGGGGTACTATTCAGTCGGTTACTATTCATCCGGAATACTATTCATGATAAAAATTAATTTTTTTTCTGTCCAAATCATTTTTGATACAATATTATTCTTAAATTTTACTCCACAAAGCAGTATCATGTTGGCAATTTGGACATTATTGAATTCTGGATAAATTAAATTATAAATCTTTAAAAATTTATCATTTGCTTTCTTTTAATTGAATTCTTATATCATTGTCATCATCCTCATGCTTATATTGTGATGAAAGTCATCTTTAGCCGTAGTGCATAGATGGACTGTTGATTGGTATGATTATGACCAGAGATTATTCGATGTAATCATGACCTGTAATGTTACAAATGATAAAAAAAATTATATATGTATATATATATTTTTTAAAAATTAACATTTGTGTGTGTGTGTGTGTGTTTGTGTGTGTATATATATATATATATATATATATATATATATATATATATATATATATATAATTATCAAGGCCATTCCTGACATTTTGGTTGCCTAGGGTGAAAAATAAAAACGAGACATTTTTCGAAACATTGTTTTCACACAAAAAAATTAAAATAAATTAATAGAAGTACAAACTGTATCAAAAAAGTGTCTTTTCAAATTTAAAACATAATAATTCGACTACAACAAAATATATGAGAACTTCGATTATAATAAAATATACGAGAAGTTCGACTACAATAAAATATATTAGAATAGATTCAGTGAAACATACTTCTTCTAGTATTCGTAGACGCAAAATTTTCAATCAAATGTTCAAAATAAGGTTTGTCCAGCATATTATTCTCAATGCACATGGGTGCGAACCGATTTAACATTTTTTGTGTCATGGTGGACCGCAAATAATTTTTTTAACAATTTTAACTTTGAATTTTTTTCCCAACAGATGCCACAATCATAGGAATAGTTAGTAATACCCTGTAGGCAATTGAAATATTAGGAAAACAATCCAAAGTTTTTACAAACTCTAAAAAATTATTTCTCTTGGCAAAGTGACACACACACACACACACAAATATGTATATATATATATATATATATATATATATATATATATATATATATATATATATATATATATATACTATGTAAAAAAATAATTCGGCCTCCTAATCGGAGGCACATAGCTACCCTCTCGCTCGTGCTCAGGAACGGTCCTGATAATTATATACATATTTAGGTTATTTTATTATAAATTCATAATATTTGTTAATATAACATGTTACTTGTAATAAAAATATTGCATATTGTTTGATTTTGAATTAAAAATTATTGTACAAAATAATATAAAAAGTTAAAGAAATTTAATTTTAAAAAAAGAGAGTAATCAAGTAAATGGAGTAAGGCAGGATGGTATGAGGTATTATTTTCGGAGTCGAGTCAAATTTGAGAGATAAATCTATATTGACAGGACCAGTACGAAGAAGGTGTCTTTTGAACCATACTCTCCATGTTGTCGCGCCTACAAAAGACCACAAGGCACAAGACTAGGATCCTCTACATTTCAAATAAATAGAGACTCTCCATTTCATGGTTCAGATTTAAAATCATATCTCTTTCTCCTGTAAGCATGATGTCACATTCCAACACATTTTAAATCTGAAACATGAAATAAAGAGTCTCCATTTATTTAAAATGGAGAGGATCCTTGTGACCTTGTCTCAAGGCATAAGCTATGCCAAATGGAAAGAAGAAATTAGTTACTCTATATCAAAACATATCATGATAAAAAAATTACTCATAAGATTTGGGTGTATAAGATTTTGGAATTCATTCTTGATTAAGGCAAGAATATTAAAATCTCAGTCGAATATAGTAATAAAAAACACATGTCATTTTCAACCATGGTTAAAAAGAGTCCTTCTAGGGGGACATTGTTCTAGTGACTTTTTTTTTTTTTTTAGTTTTTTTAGTACCTCCCAAAAAATGTATAGTATTTATTATAACTAGATTTTTTTTTTTATAAAAAATAGTGTTTTAAGTGTAATTTGAATACATGCAAGAAACATGGTCTGTACAGACTGTACAACCCTATTTCTTGTATGTATCTAAATTATACATAAAACACTGTTTTTTGTAAAAATTTCAGTTAGAATAAATACTATACATTTTTTGAGAGGTACTAAAAAAAAGTCGCTAGAATGTCGCTAGACCATTATCCCCTAGACTTATTGTGGTTAAAAAGGGTGACCTTAGATAAGTGCCTAAGGTTAATTCATTAATTAAAGGTTTAAATATGAATTAGTACCCTAAACTATAGGCCATATTCTACTTTGGTGATTCACCATTCAATTTTGTCAATTAGATGACTGAACTATTAATTTTTTTAATTGCAACAAATTGAATATGCCACGTCAGAAATTGCTGACGTGACTACTTGTGTGGAGCCATAGGCTGCTGGTGTGGCAAAAAAATTTTTTTTTTAATCATGGATTAAATAAATCTAATTTTATATGGGGTAAAATGGTCAAACAACAAATTAACATTAAATTAAAATATATCCTATATCAGTACCAAGCCCCAAATCGATCGAACAATGAAGCCCCAAATCGATTCTAACATTCGATCGAACACAGTCAGTCGATCTAAACCAAGCCCCAAATCGCTCGAAAAACCCTAGCTCAACAACTGCGAAGAATTTCTGAGAATCAACCATTCTGGCACCTAATCGGTTCAACAATGAAGTAAGTATGTGATTTAGCTCTTCTCTGTTGCTCTATTGTTACCCCAAAAGTAAAAATCCTACTCAGTTCTCCCGATAGTCCTACTATCATCTGGTGTGATTTAAAAGATTTAAGGAAAACAAGCGAGCTAGGGTTTCAGTTATCTACCCCCAAAAATCCCTCACTGAAAATGGAAATTACTGGTATGGAAGATGAACTGGAGTTGGGTGAGTGTCTTGATTCGATGGGTGAGACTCGAAGGTGCTATTGTGGGTATAGAGCTCGAATGAAGATATCTTGGACTAAGAGTAATCCAGGAAGAAGGTTCTTTGGTTGTCCACAATAGAGAAAGGTACTAGTACTATAGTAATATAGTTTTGGTTGGCTAAGTTTTTTCTTATTATCTAAAAACATTAAAAATACACTTGTGTTGGAATTGTATTTATGTTTTGAATTGGTTTTTATCAACCATGCAGGACAAATTGACAAGCACACACTTCAACTTCTTTTGTTGGTATGTCCAAGAGATTTGTAAAAGGTCTAAAGAAGTTTTACCTGAGTTGAAACTTATGATAAGTGTTCTGAATTTAGAAGTAGAAAGGAAGAAGTATGAAATTGAGAGAGGCACTGAAAAAATAAATGAATTGGAAAAAAGCAATGAAAAGCTTCAAATTGAATGTGCAGAGCAAGGTGAAGAGGTTGGAAGACTGAGAGAGGTGATTGAATTGTTGAGAAGGAAGGATAAAATATGTAGCACTTCAATTAAAGCCATATTGTTAGGCATGATATTTGTATTCATGTTAGGACATCTATATGTGAATGATAGTGGTGAATGATTGTAATTTATAGTTTGAATTATGTATAAAAGAACAAGTTTGCAATGAATGGTGAAAATTGGTTTTAACCTATGAAAAGTTTGCAATGAATGTATAAAAGAACTAGTTTGCAATGAATGATTGTAATTTTTATAATTGCTTGAATTATGATTTGCAATGAATGGTGAAAGTTGGTTTTAACCTATAAAATGTTTGCAGTGAATGTATAAAAGAACAAGTTTGCAATGAATGATTGTAATTTTTTGAATTGCTTGAATGATGGTGAATGGTGAATGGTGAAAGTTTGAATTATGGTGAAAGTTTGCAATTGCTCAAATTATGGTGAATGGTGATAGTTTGAAATATGGTGATAGTTTGCAACTGCAATGAATGGTGAAAGTTTGAAATATGGTAATAGTTTTGCAATGAATGGTGCAATTTAAGAACTACAAAGTTAAAGGTGCACAAAGCACTGCTGCAACAAACAGATGCATTGTTATAACATTGATTTTTTGAGGAAAGTGTAAACAACTATTATTTCCATTAACACCAAACACCAACAGATGCATAATATTAAAAGCACCAATAATACAATAATACTTCCAAAAATAATGACTTTTGCATTAAAGCACTATGTTCAACATGTATAGACAAAGCCACATAGCTGTCATACATAATGTGCACCACTTGTATAAAGTAAACCAAACTGTCATAGTTTGCTAAAATATAATACTACATAACTTAGTTTGCCACATAATGTGCACCATTTGCCAAAACATAAACCAAAAACATAACTTAGTACTCCTAAATAGTCTAAATAATACTAATAATTCCCATCATGTACAACTTGAACTAGATATCCACAACTTTCTCTTTTGCCTTTGCATCTTGTCTTGCATTCCTTCCATTGATAAGTTGATTTGCAGAAATCTAATTTCTTCCCCTAGATTGGAATGTAGATGGCCTCATGACTGACATGGATGTTGTTGAACCTTGAGTATTCCCTTGGCTTTGATTGTGAGGATTTTCTTGACTTGCATTTGAACCAGTTGAAATCTAAAAAGTATTAAACAAAAAGAATTAGTAATGTATGCTTTAATAAAGTAAACATGCTAGACAACAGAGGTAGCATTTACCCTAGTATGTTGTGCCCCACTTGATATGTAAGACTCCCCACTTGCAGATACATAGACACCAAACCCATTTATACATCCACTTCTCTCTCTCCCTCTCCCTCTCCCTGGTGGCCTACCTTTTCCTCTTCCTTGACCTCTAGTGCTTGGGGACCTTCCCTTCCTCTTCCTCTTCCTCTTCCACCTACTGCAGCTGTAACATCTCCACCTCTCTCTGCACTACTTGATGCTCCTCTACCTGATCCATCTTCTGCAGTTGAAAGAATTAAATTGCCAAATGTTAGTTTTCTTTGCAAATTAAGTAAAAAAAATGTAACTTGACTGTTATCTATAGTTACCTTTTTCCTTTTGAAGCTTTTGAACTGGTATGTTCTTGTAAGTTCTCATATTATGACCAATCTGATTATACCTCCAGCATGTCATCAATATTCCTTTTTTTGACAATCTTCCACTTGCACCTAACTTATGTTCCTCATGTAGATCTTTAATCCTTTATTTTTTGGCCTTCTAGGAAGCACTTTAAGTTTTGGGGATAATAACTTCTCCTTGCCTGAAGGTTCCCACAGTTCTGGTCCATTTATACCTTTCAATGGAACTGGTAAGATGCCAAGTAAGCATCTATCTTAAGCATTGGAGAGACATATTCCTCTGGTTCCTCCCTTTGCTCATAAATGGCAGCAACTGCATGTCGACAAGGGAAACCATTAAGATCTCAAGCTCTGCAAGCATAAGTCTTGTTCACCAAACTTACTATCGTACCTTAAAGTCCACCATCCCTTTTCACTTCATACCCCTCAAAACCATCCCACTTAGCTTTATACAAAAAAACTATCATTCTTTGCATCTTCTAATTTCAACCTAATTCTAGGAGGCAGTACATCATCACTTCTCAACATCATTGTCTTGTTTCTTACCAATCTCTCCATAATATGCTCTCTCATATCCTCAAGCATCTCAATTATAGGCTTTTGCCTTGCAGCAACTATCCAACCATTGAATGTTTCTGACAAATTATTGGTGGTGATATCACACTTGCATATGTCACTGAAGAAAGCTTTGCACCACTGTTTTGCATCTTGTTTTGACAACTGCTCATGTGCCTCTAGACTTAAATTTTTTAGTTCTTCCATTTCATCCATGTAATGTTTCCTAGTTAAACTCTTAGATATTTTCCAGAATGCAGTTTTTAACTCAAATCCTTTGTTCTTTTTCCTCCAGTTTGCGTATATGTGTCTAGCACAACATCTATGTTCAGCTTGAGGTATAATTGTCTTGATTGCATTATCCAAACCCTACATAGAAATGTGATTGCATTAGCTAATATAACAAACATTTATAATATAGTAAATGCAAAACAAAATAAAATGAAGTACCTTTTGTTGGTCTGTTATAACTGTCAGACCATATCCTCCACCAAGATAACCTAGATCATCCATTAAAATATGCAAAAACCAAGTCCAGCTGTCTATGTTCTCAACCTCTACTATTGCCCAAGCAATGGGATACATTTGATTATTCGCATCCCTCCCAACTGCACATAACAACTCACCCTTGCATATTCCTTTGAGGAAACATCCATCAAGGCCAATTATTGGCCTATAACCTGCCAACCATCCTCTTTTCAGAGCATCAAATCCTATATAAAATTTTTGAAATCTCCCTGGCTCCTCTAGTGACTGCCTATCTACTTTAATTTCAAATGTTGATCCTTTGTTAGCCCTGTTCAATTCCTTCTCATAGTCCCATAACTGTCCACATATATCATCAATTGTTGCATAAGCACGCTTGAGTGCTATTTCTCTGGCTCTGTAGCACTAACTCAGTGACACTCTAACTTTTAAATGCTTCTTCACATCCCAATAGAATTCTAAGAGTTTCCAAAATGGACATGCTTTTATTTATCATAATAGTGCTTGGCCAAAAACCTTGCACTTACTTATCTATTTTTCTGTTTATTTATGCACTTGTGAACATTGTTATACCTTTTAACAGTAAAAGTGTTTTCATGTTTCAACACACTTGCCCATAAATTCCAAGGGTAGCCCTGTGCACACTTCACTTGTACCATATCCCTTGCATTTTTTAGAAACCATACATTGTATTTTTTTCCAATTGCATATCGTTTCACTGCCTCTTTAAATTCTTTGTGGTTAGTAAATTTCATTCCAACAGAAAATTCAACATTTTTAATATCAATCTTTGGATTGAACTCAAAATATTTTCTCTTTCTTATATTGGTTGGTTTCACTTCATCATCTTCATTCTCACTTGTTTCAAGTGTGTGCAGCTCATCAGAATCTAAGTCAATTTCATCCCAAGCTTCAGCTTGTGCTCTTTGCCCACCTTCATCAACAGGCCTATGTCCACCTTCATCAACATCAACATCATTTCCTCCTTCATTTCCTTCTTCATTTTCTTCTTCTGTTCCTCTTTTTCTCACATTTTTCTCTCTTTTGCTGCTCTCAAATTTTGCCTAGCAGCAAGTAACTTTTCATCACTCTCAACTAACCTGTCACAATTGCTACTTGTATCAGAGTCTGTATCTCCTACTCCTTCATACTCATTATCAGTTTGAAGCACATCAACCTCAATCTCTTCTACTCCCTCATTATTTGAATGTTCTTTAATGTTAACATCTTTTAAAACTTTAACAAATCCCTCACTGTCATCATCTATGTTCTCATCAATACTTACTATTTGTTCATGGTCATGATATGAGTATATCTCAACAACAGGGTTCTTCTTAGCATACTCACACATGTCAATAACTCTATTATCATAATCTACTGCCCTAAGCCCTTTTGCTAAACTTTGCCTAGGGATAAGATAGTATACATTTTTCACATTCTTGCTTCCAAGTACTGTTGAAACATAATCAATAATCCCAGACCCAGTTATATAATCAGGATCATATTTAAACAATTCACTAACAGTGCCTCCAACATAATCAACTATATCTGTGACAACCCCAAAATAGGTCCATTCCATCCAACCTATTCTGAGTCGCCAAATACATGGTACAGAAAACAACTACAACTTTATTACAACAATTGTCACGCAAAATACAACAACACATATGCTGTGAGTTTGGATACAAATATATATCAAATGTGACTCATGTCCCAACCGTGGACAGCACCTCACAATGACACCATACATAAAGGTATAGTCAAAAACTGTTTTAGAAATTTGAATCTTTGGGAAGTGCTCAAGGAAACCTTCGTACATAGGAGGTCATGCTTCTAGGTTATGATAGATATCATATGGCCACAGAATTACCCTTGGTTGACCCAATAGACCCCAAAGAAAACAAGAAGATTACTATCATATTCTTCCCAATGGGGAGCCTTCTCTTGACATATCATTATCTCCACTGTCTCTAATTGAGAATTATATTTCAAACAAACACCAAGATTATATAGGTAGTGCTCGTAAATATACTCAGCAAGTGGATGAGCACATCCCTGTCTTATGATGACATGAGGTTGTATATCATTAGACATCTTGTATGATAGTGGCAAAACACCCTTCCAACGTTGGGTTCGCCTCACCCTATTTGATTCACCAAATATAACTACTAAATGATGTATACAACACTTTTCTATACTGCTTAGGGAGAACCTCTACAGCTAGAGACCACCGTTCTATTTTCCCGTAACCCTCGCTCGACCCAGCTACACTCTTATTACCTGAAAGAAATTGTGAAACAAAAGGGTGAGCACAACTAGCCCAGTAAAGAATATCATGACTAAAGATAAATAATTTATCAATAGCCTTTAACAATAATAAATCAGAGATTTAGAACATATGGTAGATGATAAAAATTTTCAACCATAGTTGCAGCGGAACGAGCAATCCATTAGATGAGTCAAATAGACCATAAAGTCTATTATCTTCTCCATGTTAAAAATCCACCAACAATGTTTTATCCCTGTAACATCACTCAACAGTTCCTTTCTACAATCATATGAATAACTCATAATCATAATTGTGATTCTCAATTTTTCTTCGCACCCAGGACGAAGAATTTTCATCACCTGTCTTTACCTGAAATATCAAAGATCATGGTTATACCAAATCACAGTTCCTGTTCATAATCATGCTAATAAATTCATCTTTGCACTACGGCCAAAGATATTCATCAACAAATCATCTTTGCACTACAGGCCAAAGATATTCAACAACAGTTCATCTTCGCACTACAGGCCAAAGATATTCATCAATAATTCATCTTTGCACTACAGGCCAAAGATATTCATCAACAGTTCATCTTTGCACTACAGGCCAAAGATATTCATCAATAATTCATCTTTGCACTACAGGCCAAAGATATTAATATCTCAAAGAAATATATAATCATTTCAGAATTTATATAAACAATAATTATAGCCATGTTGATCATTTCACTTTTGCACGTAAACTAAAGATATTCAATTATAAATTCAATGGTCATGATCATACCAGTCAATAATTCAACTTTGCACTACTGGCCAAAGGGAACCCATAGTCATGATCATACCAAAAATCTACCCATCTTTACACTTAAGTCAAAGAGAAATTTCTTTACCAAGATTATAAAAATGTCATATATAATAGTAAAATCAATATAATCAAAACATCTAGATTTAATCTTAAGAGTAATATTCATAAATCAACTATAATTTGGTTAGAAAAAGAAACTAATTTTGTCGTGAATAGTAACTTGTGAATAGTAACTCATAAATAATAACTCGTGAATAGTAATTCGTGAATAGTAACTCATGAATAGTAAACTCGACACAAAAAAGTAGAAATTCTATAATAAAATACATACCAATATTTCGGTATAATGATATTGAAAGGATAATATTTCTTAAGCTTATAAACAATTTATTTTAATTGTTTACACTTTACTAAATAATGCATTTAATCATTCTAAAATGTCAAACTCATAAGATTTCTTTACCAATAACCAAAATTCTCATCAAAAATCTGTATATACCTCACATAGGATTCTCAAGCCATAAAATCCTATTTTCCAATTTTCTTACTTCACATAACATATTTAATTCATTTACTCATAACTAGTCTATTTTCATAAAAAATACTAAATCAGTTCCAAAAATATTTCTTTTATGGGATTTAGCAGAATATAGTCTCATATTGAACATATATTTTTCTCAGAATTTTTAAAACTCATTTACTATTTTTCATATGGCCAAAACCGCCGAATATTTAGACATTTATCATAAATTGTACTTTTATCCAAAAATTTCGAAATTCACAGAGTATACTAATATTATATAGATGTACTCCCAATAAAAATTTCATCAATTTTGGAGTTAACCACAAGGAGTTATAAGCGGTTACTTTTAAAATAGTCTTTTCTCATAAAATTTATAACTCTTAATCTATACATCCAAAAATCACTATTTTTGGACACAATCAATAAAACTCATCAAAATATCATTTCAAATTTTTTCAGAATTTTTTGAAGGTCAGAAGAATTACGGACTGAAAAATATAATAACCCTTAAAATCCCTTACCTCAAAAGAGCAATATTTCTAACTTGAATATCGGATATAACACTGAGCAACACTCAAGATATCTAAATACTCACAAAAATATGCTTGATAATATAGAGAGAAAGAAAACTTGTTTCTGGTGTGATTTTCAATTCTAACTTAAGCACCTATTTATAGGAAAATGCTAGAACGCCAAAGGAGACTAAAATAATAAATTAATATTATTTATTCTCTCTTTTTTATACACCAACCATCAGCAATCAAAGCATGCCAAGGCTGAAAAAATATCCAAGCAGCCCACATGTGTTCAACAACCAAAGTGGGTCCCACCCATAAATTAATAAAAATTATTTTATTTTTTGAAACTTCAATAATTCATAGAAAATAGTCCGTTTATCAGAAAAATACGAATTTTATGTCCATTCTGCCTGAAATCGAATTCTCTATAACTTTGTAGCTTTGAGTTTTTCTAAATTCTAGACCAAAAATATCCGAAATCCACAAACGGATGATTTTTAACACCTTTAAAATTCATAACAAATCATATGTTCATTTTTAACGGTTCAAAATTTGTGGATATATACTCAACTTATATATGTATAACATATCCAAAAATTACAACGATCTAACGGTTAGATCAAAATTATAACTCACGCAATAGAGCTTTAAAAATACCGATTTGATCTTTTAATACCTCCAATCCGACAAAATACTGATAAAACACCTTAACATTAATTCCTTCATTTATAACCGCATAAATAAATCCATCATTTATATCTACATCAAATAAATATTTCCTTATCATATAAATCAATAATTAATTATTCACAAATAATATTATAGAATCACAATAATGACAACCAGGCCGTTCCCAGGAAAGAGGGGGCTTTCCGATAAAAATTTCTCTTTATTGGCGCGCAATTAAATGACCATACATCTCCTTAGACAGAACTTTCTAGACATTGCCAATAATGCTATCTAATAATATTATTCAAATAATATGAATTATTGATCTAATAATGGAGATGATGTGCGCAACAATTATTGAAACAACAATAATATAAAATATCAACGCAGCAATTATTGAATCAATAAAATAAAATATGAACAGTAATTACTGTGACAATTATTCAGTAGTGCTTTCTTACGTAAGAATCAATAATTTCAAAAATACTGTGCAATACCGTGTGCTACTATGCAATAACGCGTATTACTGTATTTTAACCACCGGGTATTCCAACAGTGTTAACGGTAACAACTACGCTGTTAATTATAAAAACTCAATTTTTATCATTATCTTCATCTGACCGTTTTTCGTTATGGGGCCCACAAATAGCTGCACCATCGTACGAATATTCCCAGACAGAAAGAATATTCCACGACCAACGAATATTCCCCGACAACAATGATTATTTTATAACCACATATTTATTTTGAAAAATTTTTACATTTCTTCACCCATAACTTTAACTTTTTATCAATTTAACTATTTACTGAATTGTAATATAAGAAAAATTGAATAATTTTATTTCATAAAATTCGGGGTCTTACAATATCAACATTATTTATTAGTTTACCACCATGATGAAATCTTAAAGTAATGACATCCATTTCTGCATTAAAATATATATATATATATATATATATATATATATATATATATATATATATATTTAACAAGAACTAAACATAAAGTAAAAAAATGGGGACCTCACATGAGTTAGGGAGACAAAACTATGGGGAACTGAGGGGGAATACTACTTTACAGTTGGGAGACTACATTTTCTTAGCAATACAAACATAATGCCCAAATAATCACACATATTCAAACCATAAACACAGATATGTGGTAGATACACTTACTTCGCTGAAACTTCGAAAGTGGGAACCTTTGTTGGTGGTGGTGAACGCCGACTCAGCAAATATTGCACGATCACGGTCCTTATTCGCTGGAATCGTGATGAAATCGTGCCGGAATGGTTGTCTTGTTCACCAAATTCTTCGTCAGAATCGTTGATTTACAGTTGTTGAGTTAGGGTTTTTTCGAGCGATTTGGGTCTGGGTTTAAATCGATCGATTGTATATGATCTGATATAAGGATATATTTTAAGTTAGTTTGTTTTGCATTAATTTGTTGTTTGACCATTTTATCCCATATAAATTCAGATTTGTTTAATTTATGATTAAAAAATTATTCTTTTTGCCACACCAGCCGTCTATGGCCTCACACAAGTAGCCCTGCAGCAATTTCTGACGTGGCATGTTTAATTTGTTTCAATTAGAAAAAATTAATATTTCAATCATCTAATTAATAAAATTAAAAAATAAATCCCCAATAATTTAAGGTACTAATTCATATATATATATATATATATATATATATATATATATATATATATATATATATATATTGTTAAAGTTACTCATTCGTATTTAAGTCTTAATTAAAAACTTTCTTTCTCTCTTCCTCAGGCATGGCTGGATATTAGCTGTCCAAAATAAAATTCTTTAAAAAATAAAAAAATATTTGCCACTTCACTTTTATTATTAGTACAACATAAATCCATTACACACTTTCAAAAATCCAAACCCCTTCCCCCTTCTCCTTCAGCAAACCAGGTCCACTTTCCTTCACCTCTCCGACCATTAAACTTCCCTGACTACCCTCCGGCAAAATTCATGCAAATTCCAGCCTCTCCGGCCGGCGACCATTTTTTCAATTTGCTTTATAAAACTCACAAAAAAGGGAGATAAAGATAGTATCCCAGAGAGGTCATTTTCAGTTAATCAATATTTTCATTGGGTTTCGAAAGCGGGTTCTGAAATATTCAATCAAACCCCGAAATTATGAATTAAAGGTAAGTTCTTTTGGCTATTCAAATGTAACAAGCGAGTAGTTGCATAACTGACAGGCGGGCTAGCTTACCAGAGAAGAAGAACAGTTACATATAATGGTTCCTTTTTTTATTTATTTATAAATTTCCTATTTATTTCCCCTCTGTTCTTGGATGCTTTAGTAATCCCAAGGGTCATGTTGATGAGATTTTCTGGGTAAGTTTTTTTGTTTGTTATAGGTTTTTTAGCTGATTAATTGTAGAGTTATTTGCTTATCTTACATGTTTATTTAATTTTGATTTAATGGCAGATTAAGTGAGTATTACTGTATTAGTATATACTGTACTAGTTAAAAAAATATTAGGACTCAATCAAAAGATTGTATACGCAAATGGGTGCATGAATGATATTTTGAAACTTGGAATCTGGACCCACCAAATTTATTTCTTTGATTTCTGTTGTTCTCAATCACATTCATATAGTCAGGGTATAATCTTAATTTCATGCATTTGTTGTAATCTATAGTGACAGATGGCAGGGCCATTATTTGAGATGTGGAACAAACTTTTTACTGTGGATCCGTCACACAAAAAGAGTCTCATTTATAAAATTTGTAATTTGCAAATCCTCCCTCCCGTCTTGCACAAAAGATGTTTAGTTATAGTTTTTGCATAAATTAAGAAAAACAAAAGTAGAGGAGAGGCATAAATAAGTTCACATTTCACCCCACATGAGCTAAAGTTTGTTTGTTTTTTTTAATTTTAAAAATGTAGTGGACCCTACTTGAGTATATTTCAGAATAAAATAGATTTTATATTTGAATTGAGTACTCTAGACATTTTTATGAGATAGAGATTTTGTATTCTAGTCATCTTTTGTTGGACGGGGGAGTATTAAGGATATTTTTGTTCCACATTTACGTCTTAAAATAATAAGTTGTTAGTTTAGTAGTGGTGGCAAACTTGAGACATTGTGTCATTTTATGCGACCGGAAATAAAAAGAAGACTCTTTTTGTGATTTTTTTTATATTAAAAACTAATGAAATTCTTTATGTAGAATGGAAGGAGTGTTATATCTATGCATAATTGCATTTAACATGGTTGTAGTACTGTCTATTGACAATCTTCGAGAATCTCTCGAGGGTATAGAATCGATTTGGACACTGATGGTTTATATCATAGAATTTGGGTGTATAATTGTTGGATCATAATAACACTTTTGCGCCATAAGTATGTGCTTCTTTGTTTAATGAGTAGGAGTTAAAGTTTTCTAGCTAATTGTTTAATAATTGTTCTGTTTGCAATCATTAAATTGGGATAACATTTTTCATTATTTAATTTGAATTCTAATTTTCAATTGCCTTGATCATGCCCATGGACCTACATAAGGTTTGTTCTTTGACCGAATCAGTGCATGCTTTTGATTTTTGAGAACTTAATAATAAGAATATCTGATGACTGTTTTTCTTGGGATATCATTTTTCATTATTAATTTGAATTCTATTTTTCAATTGCCTTGACTATGCCATGGACCTACCTAAGGGTTGTTCTTTGACTGAATCAGTGCATTATTGATTTTCAAAATCTAATATTTAGAATATCTGATGACTGTTTTCTTGTGAGGTTTACGGAGTTATTAGTTTATTCGTAGCATTTGAGAATTCCCGATAAAGAAATAGTTGCTCTAAAATGGTATCAATCTTCCCCATCGTTTCTTAAATACAGTATGGTGTGTACCTAATAATACTTCAAGAACCAACAATTAAGATCTGTCATCATAACCACCTGCTACTATTACATAAACTTTTCGATTCTCCTTCCTTTTCACCCTGCAAAAAGACCTTACTTTATTCCCAGACACACGGCAATGGCCTTTTCAGAAGTTGTATGAAGTGCAAGATGGCTTGAGTCGGGCAGATATGTATGAGATGGCTTTTATATCAATTTGAATATAACACACGTTTAACGCCTTGGTTCCAAGAAGGCCATGTTTTTATATAAACGTTAAAGGTGCATGTTATAGTAATAGTAATTATTGGAGAACCTCTTTGGTTAGCTATTGTGCTTCCCCTGCTGGAAATTTGGCCAAGCTAGTGGAACTAATTAGTTTAAGAATCTCGCCTAGTTGTGTTGAATCTGTTGATTTATTGTTTTTGAGTTCTTTCAGTGGGGTTCTTGTATGTTTGGGGAGTTCCCTGTTCCTTCTTATTTCATTCGTCTGCTATGTTTTAATAATTTGATTTGCAATTATTAACCAGTTGGAAAAAGGGATATATGAGGTAAAAATGATGGAACATAAAAGAAGCCCTGTTTCTATTGAGCAAAGCAGTCTCGCTTCTTTGACACCAAAACGGCACAAGACTGATGATATATCTGTCTCCTCCAAGGTTCCCTCTCTCTCTCTCTCTGTGCGTGTGTGCCTGTTTCTTGAATATTACAAGATTTTTTTATATTTACAAAAAGTATTAAATGTAATTGCTACTGTCATTTAGTATGTAATCTTGCCATTACTAGGCTTGAAATTAGAAGTTGACTTTCACCATTACAATTGATGTTTCTTCATGAGAAAGCAGGTCATATTCATTAAATTGTATTCTGTTAATTAGAATCCTCAAGAACTGTCCAGTGTTTTTAGGTTTTTAGGCGATATCTTCAAGGCATTTTAATACATGTATCTCGAGTTTCTAAGAAGTTAATATTGTAAAAGATTTAACTGTCCTAGGTAAAGTGGTACGATGTAAGTAGTTATACAGGAGCCGTTAAGTAAGTGGTTTGTCAAGGATACTATTGAAACAGGTTCATGTTGATATTTGAGTTCTATCAATAGTTATTTAAACGTAATATTCTTCAAAGCTCATTTGACAAGGGGATTGCATGTGTTATTTCCTAACCTGGCTAGCTAAAACATATATCACAAATTTTTATCTTTTGTCTACTTTATTAGTCCTTGATCTTGGCGTTGTTTATGAGGAATTGTCGCTTAGGAGTTAAGACAATGATTTGCAGTCTTCTTATATGAATGGTGGACTTTTAATTTTTATCTGGTGAATGCTTTGATACATGTCTAAGATGTATATATATATTTTCTTGGTGAAAGGAGGGGAAAGAGAAGGCTGGTGAACGAATAGCAGCTCTTCAACAACTTGTTTCCCCTTTTGGGAAGGTACATATATCAAATTTAAATTTATATGTTAAGAATGGAAAACTAGCAGGATTTCTTGTTAATTTTTCCAAGGCAGAATAAGATCTTCAGACTTTCCTTTTTGACACTCGGCATTGTGATAGGGTTATATTTCTGCTTATCCAAATTAACTTTTTAATACTGGAACTGTTTATCCATTAGATTTTAAAGCTTTTAAAGTTCCTTGCAGACAGATACAGCTTCCGTCCTGCTAGAGGCAATGGGATATATAAGCTTCCTCCATGAACAAGTCAAGGTTTGGCCTTCCCCTGCTTTATATAAACTGTTTAAAGTGTAATATTGGATTTAAGTTTTCAACAAGACGCATATTCTAACTTTACTAAAAGTAGAAACATCGTAAATTGTGATGAACTTTACATCAGCCATATTTGATCTTCATGATATCAGCTTAGAATGGCTGTGATCACCACAGCCATCTAGCTGTTGTGGGCCAAGAATTTTAACCGGGGTAGGTATGACATTTAACTAGTTTTAGTAATGGTATTGTTGTTATTTCACTAGTTTTATATAACCAAAACTACGCCATTTTGGTGTAGTTGCCACGGCCAACTGACTGCAGCAACCATAGCCAAACTTTGGCCGTATATATTAAAGGAAAACATAATTCTATGATCTAGTTATTCATTCCATTTGGCTTTGAACAAAAGAGAACTAAAATGAAATTAAGTGACTATGGATCTGTGTTAATAATGTCATAGTCACTAGACTCACTACCCGGTCAAAAAATTTCAACACTATTTTACCTTGCCAACTACGATCTGTGCTATTCGAGTGTTTTAGTGGCAAGTCTTATATAATCATAGAGAATTATTTTGTTGGAATTTTGAATATATAATTTCCTCAATATCATTTATCTTTGTGGATTAATATGTGATTTTCTATTTGCTGATGAATTTGAAGATTTTCTTTTGTCAAGAGAACGCTCGTGTCTTTTTGTCTTTTCAATCTAGTGTTCTAATGAGTCGTCGACAAATTTGATTTGAATTATTGACTTATTGCCACTAATTCTTTCCATTATTTCAGGTACTGAGTGCTCCATACCTCCATAGTACATCACTGGAAATAATACAGGTAAGGCTTAAGAAAAATCAAAAACATGTTGAAATGGATCCTGCAATGTAATCTCATGTTGTACTTGATGCTAAAATCCATCCTTTATTACGAATCCATCTTATTACGGTAGTATCTGATAGAATTTTATGGGGATTTCATTTAGCACTAGAATTTTATATCAATGAATGAGATTGATTTGTGTTTAATTTAATTATTTATTTTAAGAGTAATGCTACGGACAAAACTATACACAAAAAGTTGTCCACAAATAGTATAAGAAAAGAGAGAAAATAAGGAAGCGGGACCTACTATTGAATGTTTTACACATTTTCATTGTTATACAACACATGGGTCCTACTATTTGTGCACAGTTTTTTTGTGTATAGTTTGTGCACATTATTATTCTTATTTTAATGAAAATGCTAAAGCTGGGCTTAATCTTACTATTATTGGACTCTGTTAATCAGAGTAGTTAATGAATTAACAACTAAGAAATTTACATGGCTTTGATGTATTATTTTTTGAAGGGATCAAAATCGTACAACCTGAGAAGCAAAGGTTTGTGCCTTGTGCCTATATCGTGTACTGCTGGAGTTGCTAGTACTAATGGTGCCGATATTTGGGCTCCTACCAAAAGCGTTTCCCCCAAATACTAGAAGTCCTTGATTGATTTTGAAGTTCAACGTTATGGTGATGTAAATGGTTCAGAGTTCTGTGAAAGCAGATCATGTATTGTCTTGTAGATGCTAATTTGGGACATGCACGAGGTAATTTACTGGATATTTGATAGGAGAGTATAATTTTATGATGAACTCTGAATGTCAGCTTATGGCTAATCTAGTTCTGGAGTGGTTCTGATGTGAGATATAGTTTAAATATATATCTATTTTTTGAAAATGTATAGCCTTAAAACACTGTTCTGTAGTGATATTAACCGAAAGTCTATGAATATGGGAAGTTGGTTATCATCTTATTCCTTGAAATCTTTGTCTATTAAGCCTGTATTTACAATGTATATTTGTTGGTAAAACAGAAAGACCGATATTGTCTGAGCAAAAATGATGTTGCAAGAGCAAATAGACGTACCCAAATGAAAAGAATTACAAAGAACGAACATAAACAAAAACTGAGTACATAATTAAAGATGCGTCCTCTAGTTTAAACAACTAGAGCTTGCAAGTTCTTATTATAGTCATAATGGATCAAGGCTGGTGGCCTAAATGCGGAAACAGAAGGGTACGAGTGAGCCTGGGTTTTTGAGCTGCAAATGTGCTAGGAGGATTGTTATTGTTATTGTTCTTTCCATTGACAGTGTTACCTTCAGGGCAGCAATCAGTGACACCCCGAGAACAGCAAGGGATGAAAGGAGGTTCAAGTTCTGCCATTGTCCTCGTCGCCATGACAAAAATCAACAAGATTATTGCACAAGCAGGATTTGCTTTTTTAGCCATGGATTTCAACTTGCCGATGAATGATCAGCTCTAGCACTTGGGATATTGCTATGATTTGATGGGGAAAAATGGGGAGATTGATGTCACCTTTTATAGGGTATGTTTCTAACTATGAAATCATCGACAACTTATCTTTATGAATAATTATTCATTAATTACCACGTAACAATTTTAATTATCCCAAACTATACATCGAGTTACAATCGGGACCACGAACTTTAAATTCTTCCAACTTGCTCCCCAAAATAAGTTTAAATATACAAAATGGACCCTAAATAGTAATCCGACCAATTTAGCCATCATCAGAACATTGACACGCGACTAGTATTGGAGTTATACTCGAATGGTCGATTCTTATACACTCACGTGAGTTGGAACTTGTGATCATTTCGATTATTTTTTCCCCAGATTTTTCCTTAATATTAATTTGGGTGGGTATGGGAAGAATTAAAACCTCGTGATCCCAATTGTAAATTAGTGTAACTTTGGTGTTAGATACACTAATAATCCTCCTTCAAAACATTGACTACAATATAAACAGTTTTTGGTTTCATATATTAAATATGAAATCACATATTTTGGACATGCTTTTATGTAATTTCTGAAAGGGCCAAGAAAATTGAATTTCCTGCTGTAGTTGATACTTGTTAGCAGCGTCAAAAACAAGGAGGATTGCATTGCATATAGCTTTTTCTGTATTTTTGTAAATGTCAAAATCAATGAGTTGTGAACAAAGGTTCTCTACCTTGGACAAGCCTGTTATTATCAATTTTTCCCATAAAAAGGAAAATGAAAATAAATATAAAAAGGTGAAAACAATCGATCTTAATGAAGATTGATTTTTATTTTTTTTTGAAAAGAAGATTGATTTAATTATATATACTTTTAAAAAATCTTATATCAAGAAAATGGTACTCCCTCGCCCTCCGTTTCAAACTAACTGTACACTTTCAACCTTTTTTAGTCAAACCGACTATTTTAAAATTAATAATTAAACATGTATAAATATATTTTTAAAATTATAATAGTTAGAGTTAGTTTTATATTGTATCTAGTTTCTTATGGTTATACCAAGGTTTTTAGATCGGAATCGGTCGTTGAACCGAAAAAGGTATAGAGTGGATGTGTCACTGGTAAAACATGCGTTATTGACCTAGTGACGTCATTAATATATAAAAATATAAATTATTAATAATTAATACTCCCTCCGTCCCAAATTAATTGCTCAGTTTTGACTTTTTAAAGTCAAATTGACCATTTTTAAAACTAATCTTTTTACTATTTTTGCTAAAATATAGGCGAAGCGATTATAACCAAAAGAAAGTATATACAATTTATTACTAATCCCAATTTTTATAATTTTAAAAATATATTTATATATGCTTAATTATTAATTCTAAAAATAGTCAATTTGACTTAAAAATGTTAAAACTGAGCAATTAATTTGGGACGGAGGGAGTAAAATTTTAAAGAAATTCATTTTTTATGAACTAAGACATAATAAAACCGAGTTACAATATTACTAAAAGTGTTTAATTTTAATATTAAAAAATCGGTTAATTGGTCCAAACCGGATCAGAGTATGGACCGATTTCCAATTTTTACCGGTCTGACTGGCGATCCGGTCCGGTCCGGATTTTAAAACCATGGATTATACTCTTTCTCCCCACCTATATTTTACCAAAAATGCTAGAAAATTAATTCTAAAATTAGTTAATTTAACAAAAAAAATTCAAAACGGAGTCGTTATTTTGGGATAGAGGGAGTAAAATGTAGTGTAATAAAAGGTTAAAAAAGCTCCAAAATTTACAAATATTTAACAAAATATTTCCCCATATTTACACAGGATCATTATAGTATGTTGCGCATAAGGGGATCCAAAATTTGAGCATCGATTCACTTTCAAAAACCTCATTCACATTCTGTGTTTGGTGTGGATCTTCACTCATGAAAGGAATTCAAATTGAAAAAAGATTTAATTTTTAACTTGGTGATCAAGCCAAGTAAATGCATGTGATTCTTAATCTGATTAGGAAAATAAGTTGTTTTCCAACCATAATAGGAATGAATTAGCAAAAGTATTATAAATATGATTATGAGTGAGTCTTATTATCATGAGAGAAGTTCAATAGCAAGAAGGCATCGAAACAATAAATTGAGTGGATTACAGTCTGTTGCTTGTGGATTTTCGCCGTCATCTCCGCTCAATTGAAAGTTGAAAAACTTTATTGTTTAGGGTGTCTTGGGTGGTGAAGTTAATTAGGTTTCTCAGTACTTAATTAAACATAAAATTTGTACTATATATCTCAATTTATTGTGTAACCTCAAGTAATAGAACCTAAAACTTGAAAGGATTATTATAAGCCCATTATTATTAGTCAGTGGATATATTCGAAGTTCGACCTGTGATTTTTTCCATTAAAGGTGTTTCCACGTTAATTACTGTATCTTGCTTGTGAATGGTTTTTGTTATTTTCGTTTTACAATATTGAGATTGTTGATTTCTTATTTAATTGCACAAAGAGAAAATAATTTTTGGGAGGATTGAGATTATTTTAGGTTCACTTTTCCCAACAGTGGTTTCAAGAGCTTGATTGTTTTTGTGGTTTTCTTGTGCTTATAATTAAATGGAGGATTGGAGCGCAAGTTGCATGATTAAACTCGAGGATTCAAATTATGCAATTTGGAAGCCAAGAACGAAAGGTTTGCTTTACTGTAAAGATTTGTATGAGCCACTTGAAAATAAAGGAGTCAAGCCTACGAACAAGACTGACACACAGTTGAACAAGATGAACGAGAAGACTATTAGTCTAATTAGATCGTGGATTGATCAAAGTGTATTTCATCATGTTGTCGTGGAAACTAAAGACTATGCTCTCTAACAAAAATTGAAGTCCATATACGAAAGGAAGACGCCAGAGAATAAAGCTTTCTTGATCAGGAAGTTGTGAATTCTAAGTTCAAATATGAAAACTCCATTGCAGAACACTTGAATGATTTTCAGAGTTTGATAAATTAGTTGAGTACGATGAAGATAATTATTGATGATGAGATGTATACTTTATTGTTGTTAGCAGCGGAACTAGAACATTTTTAGAGGGGGGGTCAAAATACATCAGTAAAAAAATTTATTTATTGACGTTTGGAGTGTTTCTTTCAAATTCATTTTTGCACAATTATAGTATTTCACAACATCTTATTCCAACCCTTGTCAACCTTTGAGTTGTGAGTCTAATGACTTCAAATACACACACACACACACAAACACACACACACACACACACACACACACACACACACACACACACACACACACACACACACACACATATATATATATATATATATATATATATATATATATATATTAATTTTCCCCAAACTGTGGGACTATTATCAGATTTTAAAATTTTTAGTCAACTGATTAACTACTTTTATAGATAAATTATAAATTATAATATTATATATTCAAAACCTTATATTATGGTTCTGGTCATCTTCGTTGGAGACAACTGAGAGGAGCCAGTCAAAGCAAAAAAATGATTAAGTTATTCTCATTTACAAAAAATTGATATCAATGTATGATTAAGTCAATAAGAAAAATGAGTGCAATATTAATTAATTAATCATCAAACTTTTTTTACATAATTTTATCTTATAGTAATATTATTAATTTATTATAGGTGGAATGACATGAGAAAGCTCCTCATCTGTATCTGAAAAGGAGAAGAAAAAGTTGACAAGTAGTTCATTGACATAATATTAATTGTTACTTTTTTTTTTACTTTCAATTCTTATTGTTAAACGATTGTTTTAGTAAATATTTAAACAATCATTTCTTTATTATTCTTAAGAATAAAAATTTAAATAACAAGTAATAAAGATAAACATTAATAGAATAGTAAATTATACCCATCCCAATATTCATAGACCTTAAGCACGCCTATAATACCCATCCCAAATTAATAGGATTTATTAAATTTTACCCATCCCAATATTCATAGGCTTCAGATTCCTGGGTTGGGGGGTCATATGACCCCCAGCCCACTGGTTCCGCCTCTGATTGTTGTTGAGCTCTTTGCCTGATAGTTGAGAGACACTAGTAGTGTGACTGAGCAACTCCGCTCCTAATGGTACGCTAACTATATATGGACACAGTCAATGATAATTTGTTCAATGAAGAACAAATGTGAAGAGATATTATAGTGACTGGTTCTGAGTCATAAGTTTTTGTCACGCAGAGTAGGGGTAGAAATAAAGGTGTAAACGAGTCGAAACGAAGCGAACTGAGAGCTGCTCGAATTTGACTCGAAATGTTAAGTTCATACTCGAATTCGAATTGTATTTGAAAATTTTACTCATATTTGACTCGACTCAAATATTTATTACTCGAATTCGGTCTAACTCGGATCGAATTATATTCAAACTACTCGCGAGCTTTAAATTCAAGGTCGAATTCGAGCCTCCACATAATAACTAGCTTTATAATAAATATAACTATAAATTAATTTTTTTTATTTTACTTAGAAATGAGAAAATATATTTACTATTACACTTTACAAATATAAAATCACAATTAAAATTAAAAATAAAACAAAATAATAATTAATTATCCTAATTTGATTTAATTTTGTATATATTATAAAAGAATGTATTGAGTATCTAATCAAATCTGTATCAATCGAGTATGTATCGAATCACAATCGAGAATTCGAGTGGTTTGAATCTTAAACGAGTCAAGAATAACCTTGCTCAGATTCTACTCATATTTTTTTTGAATTATTTTTATGCTCAAATTTGGATCATATATATTATTAACGAATCCAAATCTCGCTCGTATTTTTTCGAGTCGAGCCCGAATCGAGCTCGAACTGTTTGGTTCGCTTATAGCCTGAAACAAAAATAGAAGGAGAAGTTCTCTTGAAGACTAAAGATCCAGGTGAAAGTCTAGAGAGAGAAAAAAGATAATTTATTTTCACCACTACAAGCCGAGTCACAAAAAGTGAGAATGTAGAATTTGGAAGGAACAGTCTAAGGAAAAATACTCGATTGTGTATTTATTCGACGTTGATGTAGCTATTGTTTGTGATGGTAAACCCAAATGCCATGTTAATGATTTGGTGATTGATTCGGGTGCTTCGTTCCATGCTACTTCGCATGGTTAGATCTTCACATCCTACACTAGTGGTGATTTTGGCTATGTACAGATGGGAAACGGGAGTGTATCCAAGGTTATCGACATTAGAGATATTTGTTTGGAGAATAACAATGATTGTAGATTGATGCTTAGAAAAGCCATACATGTTCCAGATATCCGTCTTAATTTAATCTCTACTAGTAAGTTTGATGAGAATGATTATAAAAATAATTTTGGTAAAGGTTAGTGGAAACTCACTAAATGAGGTCTCTAGCTAGCTAATGATGATTAGAGGTAAAAATGACACTCTTTACATGATGCAACGCATGTGGAAGCTGTTGAATATAGGGGAGTTAAGTGCAAAAAACATGTGATACAAAGCTGAGATGGGAGAAAAGCCTTATATGAGAACTACAAAAAGAAAGCTCTTCGCTTTAAATGGGTATCAAAAGTAAAGTAGGAAAGTGATAGATAACAGTCAGGGTATAAAGATGTTGTGAATGAATTTAACAAGAAAAAATATGTCAAGTTTGAGTTAGATCCTCTCATCAAGAAAAATCATGCCTATGAGAGTAAGTCAGATATGAAAATAGTTAAAAATTTCAAGATGCTTGAGTTGAGCCAAGACTACATTGGAATTAACTTCCATGTAAAAAGTTGTGGTTGGTGATCCCTCCTCTCATGGTTTCGAAGGGGAAGATTGTTGAGTGTGGGTCCTTACTCATGAAAAGAATCCAAGTTGAAAAAGGATTTACTTGTTTGCTTTGTTGGTGACAAAATCAATTAATGTAATCCTTAATCTGATTAGGAAAATAAGTTGTTTCCAATCCTTAATAAGAATGAATTAGGAAAAGTATTATAAATAAGGATATATATGGGTGGGTCTTATTGTCATGAAAGAAGCTCGGTAGCAAGAAAGCGCTAAAAGAATAAATTGAGAAGATTATATGTTTGTTACTCGTGGGTTTTCGCTGTCATCTTCGTTCAATTGAAAGCTGGAAGACTTTATTATTTAGGCTATCTTGGGTGGTAAAGTTAATTATGTTTCTCAACCTAATTAAATGTAAAATTTGTACTCTCTCAATATAGTGTAATCTCAAATTTTAGGTCGTAAACCTTGAGAGGATTATTGTAAACCCATTATTATTGGTATAATGGAGATTGAGAGTTCGACTTATGATTTTTTTCTTTTAAGAGTTTTTCACGTTAAATGTTGTGTCTCGTTTATGAATGATTTTTGTTATTTTTATTTTCAATATTGAGTTTGTTGATTTCTTATCAAAGATAAAAACAATAATTTTTAAGATTGAAATTATTTTAAGTTCACTTTTCTCAACATTTTGCTAGCTGGTTGAATGAATTGATGATTTGCTGGGATTCATCATCTATGACACCAAATATAAGCTTTTTGTCTCACCTCTATAGCTTTTTCAATTTACTATTCTAAATGCATTTTGTGTTCCACATTCAACATATATAGATTTAATATTAGAGTTTAATCAATGAATTAATGAAACTATGTAAATTTATACCATTGTATCACATCTTTTTTAACCTATGATTTCCTAATTAATCACATCATACTATGATAAAAAGAAGACAACTAATTAACTACAAATAAAGTTTTACTATTAGGTGGATCAAAGTTTTTCCAAAATATTA
Organism: Panax notoginseng; assembly: GCA_016801055.1. Lineage (NCBI taxonomy): Eukaryota > Viridiplantae > Streptophyta > Magnoliopsida > Apiales > Araliaceae > Panax > Panax notoginseng. Next base: position 45,463,972 of record CM029022.1, read on the forward strand.
AACCCAAGGCCATTATGTGGATTCCTATGCTCTTTCTCAATTACTGCCCCACCCTATATATTACTCAACCTAATCTTTATTCAGTTCCAAATTAACTCAGAATTACGTGACATCATATAATATTAAGACAGTAGACGAGACATGAAATGTGACATCAGAATTTGACTCCCATTAAGTAGGTGAATATATCTAGCGTGGAAGCCAAGAATATGAAAATGCTTGTTAATTTATGGTATATAAGGGTTAGGATGTTGGATTAATTTTTCATTAATTCTAATTGGGACCACCCATGTATATTATTAAGAGTAGTGCTACATACACAAACTATTTTACAAATATTTTACAAACTGCTGATGTGGCATACTCCACATCAGCGTATTGATCAACAAATTGTTTCAATGTAGTCTTCGGTCCTACACAATATGTTGAGGTGGAGTATGCCACATCAGCAGTTTATAAAATATTTGTAAAATAGTTTGTGTCTCTAGCATTATTCTATTATTAATGTGTGTTATATGTATAAGCCTAAATTTAAGTGACCTAATTAAGTTTTAAGTAGGCTTAAGTGTATGTTTGTCATGGAATTAATGTGTAGAGATCGGACTTGTATTTTTAAATTGATGAGGGGCCAATTTAAAAATACTAAAAGATAATAACTACTATTGGCAGTTTCTTCACAAGGCAATTTTCTTTATAAAGGGGTCATGATCCCCAATTGAGCGTATGTTTTTCTCTTCATTGTTTTTTCTATATCCCCATCAACAGAGAAATTCACTTCTAAAATACGCATCAATTGGAAGATCTCAACCCGTTTGATCAAACAATATTATGGAATCTGGTACGCTTCCGTTATGTTCTTTCTTTTTCTTTTGTTTCAACATGGGTTATATTTATAAATATATTTAGTTTCAGTAATTAATTTTATCATAGGACTGATCGCCGGAACAGCAGGCATTGTTGGTGATTTTTGTTCAGCATCAGCAGCGCCGCAGCAGGACATATTTCTCGCGGAGCAGCATGTGATATATGGAAGATCACACCCTGCCACTGTCGATACAAAAATCACCATGGTAATAATGCTGATAAAGCACATTTTATAATTGCCTAGAAAAACTATATCGTAAACAAATGTGTACTCTCTTTTTTTTCCTCCAGTGTACTTTTAGTTATTTCCAATGATTTTATGAGTGAAAATTGTTGGGGAAGAACCGCCAATGATTTTATGAGTGAAAATTGTTGGGGAAGAACCGGGAAGCTCGCGCGTTGCATGCGTGTACACAATGCACTAACATACATCTTTGGAACTCAACTTGACCTAAAAGCTTAAACCCTTAGGTCTTGAGCTCATTCATGTATATTAATCCTTCACTCTTTCACTATTTATTTGATGTGGGACTCTAACTCACTTGTGATATCCTAACAATCTCCCCCTCACAAGTGAGTTTCATCACATCAAGAGCTCTCCCTCACTTGAACACACTTCTCTTCAATCACCACACACCAATTCTCGGCTAACTATTCTGGGTCCTTCATCGAGAGTCAACTTCCATCGATCAAGAATTGAACATTCTTCTTTTCAATCACCACAGATTACCAATTCTCGGCTAACCACTCTTGGAACCAATTCTTGGCTAACTCATCAAGAATTCAATATCACCATCGAGAGCACCTTAAGGGAAACATCAACCCTTCATCGAGAATTAACCACCCATCGCATGTCTTTTGAAGAGGTTGTCCGTTTTTTTTCCACCATCGTGTATCTTTTGAAGAGGTTCACTAGCCCAGGATCAAACTTCCGTAGCTCTGATACCAGTTGTTGGGGAAGAACCGGGGAGCCCGTGCGCGTACACAATGCACTAACATATATCTTTGAAACCCAACTTGACCCAAAAGCTTAAGCTATTAGGTCGAAGATGGTGCACATTTTATAGGATTTTATAGGGTATATATGTCCATAAATTAAATCGTTATGATTAATTTTCGTTAATTATATGTATTATATTTAATTGAAGGCTACGTATATTTTTCATAAAACCAATATAAATAGGTTTTTTTTTTGGTGTGATATTTTATATCATTATATGATAGCTAATAATATGAAAATCATATATTTTGGACATACTTTTATGTACTTTCTGAAAGGGCAAAGAAAATAAGATTACCTGCTGTAGTCAAAATTAAGGAGTATAAAACATCCTCCTTAATGTTTATATATTAATATAAATGTCAAAATCAATGAGTTATGAAAAGGTTCTCTGCCGTAGACAAGCCAAGTCTATTATCAAATAAATTGATATTTTCACATGATTTTTTAATATAAATACACGTTTGGAACTTTGAAATTAAAACGCATAGGAAAAAGAAAACGCAAAATGAATAAAAAATTATCTTTGACACAACGAAAGACACGCTAACATCGAAAGAATGACTGTAATTTAATTTGCAAATAGAAAGTATGATAAAGGTTGTATAATAGCCAAATGGTATTAAGATAATAATAACTGAAAACGTAACCCGAACAATGTTTAAATGGTACACAAAACGTCAGAAACCATAATTAGACAATAAGAAGCAAAATTACTTAAAAACCTATAAATTAATTAATAAAAAACAGAAAATTTCCGGACGACCCAAATCGATCGATCCTTCTGATGTGTTTTCGGGTTTCAACAAACGTGCATCATGGCCGAAGACACGAGTCTTATCGTTATGAATAATTTTAATTAATTACTATGTATTAAATTTAATTGAAGGGCATGCATATTCTTCATAACATTGACTACCGATACAAAAAGTTTTTGAATTAAAATTTCATGTACGGTCAGACAGTGTTAGGATCATGACATATCATTAATGAAATATTTATATTAGACATCATTATCCTTATTTTAATGATATGTGATGATCTTAACACCGTTCGTATATATAACTGTTAGCGTATCAAATTTAAACTCATAATTTTTTCTGTTTGATGTTTTATATGTTATTTAAGAATATGAAAATCATATATTTTGGATATGCTTTTATGTATGAGATCGAGGAACAAGAAAATAAGATTACCTGCTGTCGTAGATAGCTTTTACCTTGTCAAAATTAAGGAGGAGCATAAAACATCCTCCTTAATGTTTATGAAAATGTCCAAATCAATAAGTTATGAAAATTAAAGGTTCTCTGCCAGTGCCGTAGACAAGCCTGTTACAAGGGAGACTGTACATTTGGAACTTTGAAATTACAACGCACAAGAAAAGGAAAACAAAAATAAATATAGAAAAAGTAAAAACTACTCTCTCCGTCCCAAATTAACTGCTCAGTTTTGACTTTTTAAAGTCAAATTGACCATTTTTAAAATTAATATTTTTACTATTTTTGCTAAAATATAGGTGAAGTGATTATAACCAAAAGAAAGTATATACAATTTATTACTAATCCCAATTTTTATAATTTTAGAAATATATTTATATATGCTTAATTATTAATTCTAAAAATAGTCAATTTGACTTAAAAAAGTCAAAACTGAGCAATTAATTTGGGACGGAGGAAGTATTAGATAATTAAATATAACAGATTGTAATATCCTTGTAATTAAGTGTAATCCCATAATTTCTGCAATTAGTATCCTTGTAATTAATTGTAATCCCATAACTCTAGCAATTAGTATCCTTGTAATTAATTGTAATTCTATAATTCTAGGATAGTTTCCTATTTAGGTACTTGGGCAACACTCAATCTTGTATATATATATATATATATATATATATATATATATATATATATATATATATATATATATATAATGAAAACATTAAGTCATTGTTTCTCAATATTTCTCTCTCTATTTTCTATATGGTATCAAAGCTCCCACGTTCCTGACCTGTTTCTTCCTCCTTTGTTTTATTTTGTTTTTTTTTGCTCATAGTTCTTCTTCAACCATAATGGCTTACAAAGACACCTCTGCATCTTCCGCTGCTTATACCACCGTTCAAAATACCCAAGACCCAAATAATCCACTTGTTACCATTAACACTTCAAACATCACAAAATTGACCACCACCAATTACATCACGTGGAACCTCCAAATCCGAAGTCTATTAGAAGGATATGATCTCTATGGATTTCTTGACGGGTCTCATCCCAGTCCCACAGCAACAGTCACTGCTAATGGTAAGTCTGCTCCAAATCCAGCTTACACAACATGGAAGCGCCAAGATCGTCTTCTCTTCAGTGCACTCCTTGGTGCAGTTTCTCTACCTATTCAACCTCTTCTTGCCCGCACTACCACCTCTCAAGAAGCCTGGACCACCTTGGCTAACACCTGTGCCAAACCATCCCGTGGTCACATCAAACAAATTAAGGACCAATTGAAACACTATGCCAAGGGTTCTAAGACAATCTCCGAATATATGCAATTTATAAAGAATAGGGCTGATGAACTTGCTCTTCTTGGCAAACCCGTTGATGAAGAAGATCTTATTGATAAGATTCTTGATGGTCTTGGTGAAGAATACAAAGGAATTATTGACGCAGTTAATCCACGTGAGACACCCATCTCCTTTGCTGAAATTCATGAAAAACTCATTAACAAGGAGGCATCTCTCTATCAATCACACGCACCACCATCATTCCTTCCGGCCACTGCCAATCCTATCAACAAACGCAACAATCGCTCTTGGCGACCTTCTCCCCTTTCTTGGCGTCCTTCCACAGCCACCTTTCACAATCAAGGACAACAATCTAATGTTCCTCGTAATGATCGATCTCCACCACGTTCATATCTTGAGTATTGCCAAGGTTGTGGTATTTAAGGACACACTGTCAAAAAATGCTCCCTTTATCGTCTTGTCAACGCCCAATCCTCGCTGGCTCCATCGGCATCACGTCCACTAGCTCCGCATCCTGCTACTCCATGGAAACTCGGGCACACTTTGTATCTCTTGAGAACACTGACAGTCACACATGGCTACTTGATAGTGGGGCGTCACACAATGTTACCACAGACTTGAATAATCTTTCACTTCACACTCCTTATGTAGGGTCTGATGACGTTATGATCGGCGATGGCTCGTGTCTTCACATTACCCATATCGGTTCCACCACACTTCCAACCCCTACTCGCACCTTCAATTTACATAATATCCTTTGCGTGCCTAACATGAAAAAGAACCTTATTTCTATATATCAATTTTGCAATACAAATCATGTTTCTATTGAATTCTTACCCACTGTTTTTTATGTGAAGGACTTGAGCATGGGGGCAATTCTTTTAACGGGAAAGTCTAAAGATGGTGTCTATGAGTGGCCAACCTCCTCTCCACAATTATCGTCTCCGCTCATTGCTTTTTCCAGTGTCAAGACCACTTCCTCCGAGTGGCACTCTAGATTAGGTCATCCATCATCACATATTCTGCAACATGTTATGTCAACATTTTCTTTACCTTACTCTATCTCACACAAGTCTCATTGTAATGCATGTTTAAGCAATAAAAGTCATAAGCTTCCATTTTCTACATCAACAATTGTTTCCTCTCATCCTTTGCAAGTCATATTCTCTGTTGTTTGGACTTCTCCCGTTTATTCTGTTGATGATGTAAGACCCCAACTTATTAATGAATAAAATCAAATTTTCTTTAAATATTATTGTGAATAATAAGGGGTTAATTTGATATAATACTTTGGTTATGGGTGAAATGTGCAAATTTTACAAAATAAGCAAGTGGTTATAAAATATTCATTTTGTCGGGGAATATTCGTTTGGTCGTGGAATATTCTTGCTGTCGGGGAATATTCGTACGACGGCGCAGCCTTGTGTGGGCCCCATAACGGAAAGCGATTGGATGAAGAAAATGACAAGTATAAGTTGTTTATAAATAACGGCGTAGTTGTTACCGTTAATACTGTTGGAATACCCGGTGGTTAAAATACAGTAGCACACGGTATTGCACCAATTATTGATTCTTACGTAAGAAGGTACTACTCAATAATTGTTACAGTAGTTATTGTTCAATATTTTATTTTATTGATTCAATAATTGTTGCGTTGATATTTTATATTATTGTTGTTTCAATAATTGTTGCTGCACAGTATTTTCCATTATCAGATCAATAATTCATATTATTTGAATAATATTATTAGATAACATTATTGATAATGTCTAGAAAGTTCTGTCTAAGGAGAGGGTTGGTCATCTAATTGCGCGTCAGTAAGGAGAAATCCTTATTGGAAAGCCCCCTCTTTCCTGGGAACGGCCTGGTTGTCATAAATGTGATTCTGTAATATTATTTGTGAATAATTAATTATTGATTCATATGATAAGGAAATATTTATTTTATGTGGATATAAATGTTGGATATATTTATTGTGGTTAAAAATGAAGGAGTTAATGTTGAGGTATTTTATCAGTATTTTTATCGGAATGGAGGTATTAAAAATAAAGTCAGGGTTTTTGAGAAATATTGCGGGTGTTATAATTTTTAATCCGACCGTTGGATCGTGGTAATTTTTGGATATGTTATACATATATAAGTTGAGTATATGTCCACAAATTTTGAACCGTTAAAAATGAACGTATGATTTATTATGAATTTTACGAGATGACTGGTTCAGAATTTTCGGAGTTTATCATTTTGATGGAAAATTCTAGAATTGGTGGGCCCCACTTGTGGTTGGTGAAGAAATGTGCTGAATTATATTTCAAATGTGGTGGGTGGGAATAGTAGCAGGTAAAGCCATCAGGTTGCAGGTCAAACCTACTAAAATTTTCCTATAAATAGAGGGCTAAGTTAGAATTGAAAATCACACCAGAAACAAGTTTTCTCTCTTTCTCTCTCTAGATTATTGAGTGTATTTTGTGAGTATTTAGATACTTTGAGAGTTTCTATTCATCAGAGCAAGTTTCTTTCAGCCTTATACCGGTATTCCGACCAGAAGTACTGATATCTTGAGGTAAGGGATATTATTTTCTTCTTAAATGATATTATTTTCTTCAATATCATTATGCTGAAATATTGATATGAGTTTTTATCAAATTTGGAACTTTTTGTGTCGGGATTACTATTCACGTATACGACACTATTCACGTATACGGTACTATTCACGAATACGACACTATTCACCGAAAAATAAAATTTTCTCTTTTTGTCCAAGATGTCTATTATGGTTACTATCTTTGATTGTATCCATGTTTTGATCTTTATTTTTGAATTCTGCTTCACAATTGATTATTATGAAGTATTATTGATCTTGGATAAACTGTTATACGAATCCCTACTATTTGTCCTTCTGTCTAACTGGATTCGTTCTCTTTAAGATATTTTTCATCATCCTCAGTCCTAAATGATGATATTACTGAATATCTTTGGCCTGTAGTGCAAAGATGTATGATTACTTGATGAATATCTTTGGCCTGTAGTGCAAAGATGAACAGGTGTTGAGATGAACATGACTGACAGGTGATACAAATGAATATCTTTGGCCTGTAGTGCAAAGATGAATATTTGGATAAAGATGATTATTAATTGATGTTACAGGGATAAAATATTGATGATGGACTTTTAAATCTTAGAAGATAGTAGAATTCTTTCTCTACTTGACTCTTCTAATGGTTTGCTGTTTCCGCTGCAGTTGTTGATCTAAAACTTGTTGTCGATTATATTCTATCAGATTTTTCCCTGTTGAAGACTAACGATAATTTGTTTTATATTATCTTAGTCATAATATTCTTTACTGGGCTAGTTGAGCTCACCCTTTTCCTTTTTGTTCCATTTTTCTTCTCAGGAGGTGAGAACATAGCAGGATCTAGTCGGGGTATGGAGTGATGGTTCTAGAAAGATGTTTTAGCATTCCTCACTATTTCTATAAAATAGTGTTTGAATAATTGTAATGAGGATTTATTTGAGTGTGGATATTGTCCAGAAGACAATATTTGTATTTAAACTCACAGTATGTGTTGTCGTATTTTGCACGACAATTGTATTATTGAAGTTGTAGTTTGCTTTATGTACCATGTATTTGGTGACTCAGAATGGGTGTTGTATACCTATTTTGGGGGCGTCACAGTTGGTATCAGAGCTTAGGGATATGATACCTGGCTGAGATGTGAGACAAGAACTAGGAAGGGAGAGACGAGGAATTCCTTCGCTAGTATGACCTGACTAAGTTTATTTGGTGTTTATTTGGTCGGTCAGAGTATAGGGATAATATATGACATGACTATTAACCCTTGTTTTATGGCAGCATTTAAGAATGGCAGCTGAGAACATTAATAATGGAGTAAATCAGACCGTGGAGACACCTTTGATCACCACCCAGGGGAACGTGCAACAGGAAGGCAATATTCCTCCTGTAAACAACGTTACCGAGCAAACGATGAATGATGGAATGTTTAGGAGCTTTTTGCATTTCATGCAAAATCAGACGAGGGAGACTCGTGTGCAGAATACGAGTGGAAATGATAACGCGCAGTTTGTCACAGCTAAGCAGTTCAAAGAATTGGGACCACCAGAATTTAAGGGAAAGCCGGATCCGATCATGGCGGAAACGTGGGTCAAGCAAATTACCAAGATATTCGATATCTTGGGATGCACGGAGGAACAAAAGGTTCCATTCGCCACCTTTATGTTCCGCGGTGAGGCAGACTACTGGTGGGAGTCTGTGAAGCGTACCCAGCCTGACGCACTCAACATGTCCTGGGAAACATTTCAAAAACTGTTCAATGACAAGTACTTTCCTGAAAGTATTCGTCATATGAAGGAGGTAGAGTTTATCAGACTGGAACAAAACAACATGACGGTGTCCCAGTACGAGGCGAAGTTTGCAGAGTTATCCAGGTTTGCACCTCATTTGGTCGAAAATGAGGAACGAATGACAAGGATGTTTCTGAGAGGTCTAAAACCCGAGATTCGACAATATCTTATCTCTCATAATTTTTCTTTATATTCAGATGTTGTAAATAGGGCTCAATTATTAGAGCGAGATAATGAGTATGTGCAACCGAGGGACCACAACCAGGGTCATACCGGTGGCGGCAGTCATCGAAGCAATTAAAACCAGCAGGGAGGAAAATATTTGGACAAAAGCGGTAACCACTCTGGTGGTAATCGTGGTCGTGATAATAGAAGGAGCGAGTCGGGAGGAGATTTCAAGAAGAGAAGGTACAACAATGATAATGTGAAGACGTCAGCACAAACATCAACTGTTTCTAGGGGAGGAGAACGACCACCGGTCGTATGTTACAAATGTGGGAAAGAGGGACATATCAGCCCAAACTGCCCACGACAATCCAAGGTATGTTATAACTGTGGAAAGGAGGGTCATATAGCTCGAGAGTGTTCTGTAGCAAAACCAAGTTCAGCGGGGATGGTGACTCCAAAAGCTGTCCCGGATAAGTCGAAATCAGCGGTTCCTGGAAGGGCGTTTGTCGTTACTGGCCAAAACGCGAGAAACCCAAACGAGGTGATCACGGGTAAGCTAATCTTGAATTCTTGCGAAGTTTATACCTTATTAGATACCGGTTCTACCCATTCATTTATTTCTCCTGCTTGTGCTCAACGTTTAAACTTGACTCCGGAGAAATTAGACTTTGATTTATCTGTTGAAACTCCGTTAGGAGAAACTTTCGTTACATCCACTGTTTATAAATCTTGTTTGATCCAAGTTGGCACAATCACATTACCTGTTGACCTTATCTCTTTAAAGATACTTGCTTTTGATGTGATTTTAGGAATTGATTGGTTAACTACTCATCATGCCAAAATTGATTGCTTTTGTAAGGTTGTTAGTTTTCATATTCCTAAGCAACCTGTTATTCAAATTCAAGCAACCAAACCATTGAAGTCAAACTTTTTCATATCAAGCCGTAAAGTCATTCGTTTATTGAAAAAACGGATGTCAAGCTTTCTTAGCTATGTCATGGACTTGAACAAAAATACGTCAGATTTGAGTGATATTTCTGTTGTTTGTTTCCTGACGTATTTCCTGAAAAATTTCTTGGCTTACTCCCAAAGTGTGATATTGAATTTTGTATCGACTTTGAACCTGGTACAAAACTCATTTCTAAAATCTCATATTGAATAGCTCCTATTGAACTTCAGGAGTTAAAAACCCAACTATAGAAGTTGGTACCTGAGCCTATATCTGGTGACTTCCTTTGCGGAATGCACTGAAGCCAAACTCTCCGTAGGGGACGCCATATTCGTACGATAGTAAACTGATAGGTGTCATTGTGACGTGCTATCCAAGGTTGGGATATGAGTCACAGTTGAGAGCAATCTAAGTCAGTAATCGAAGTACGTAGCTTTCTGGGCTTAGCTGGTTATTATCGGAGATTTGTGGAAGGATTTTCTCGAATCGCTACTCCGTTAACTCAGCTGACTCGGAAAGATACAAAATTCGTATGGAGTGAGGAATGTGAGAAGAGTTTTCAAGAACTCAAGAGGAGACTCATTTCGGCACCTGTTCTGACAATACCATCTGGTTCGGATGGATTTGTTATCTACAGCGATGCTTCAGGCAAAGGGTTAAGATGTGTTCTCATGCAACATGGGAAAGTCATAGCCTATACCTCGCGACAACTCAAAGAATATGAGAGGAATTATCTTACTCATGATTTAGAGTTGGCAGCAGTCGTTTTTGCGTTGAAGATCTGGAGACACTACCTGTATGGGGAGAAAGTGGAGATCTATACAGATCATAAAAGCCTCAAATATTTCTTCACCCAAAAGGAACTCAACATGCGGCAGCGACGTTGGCTCGAGCTGTTGAAAGATTACGATCATACCATCCAATATCATCTTGGAAAAGCGAACGTAGTAGCTGACGCATTGAGTAGAAGATCATATGTAGGAACGAGTGCGATGATGTCAAGTATACGCGTAGAATCGACTTTAATCGATAAAGTTAAAGCTGCTCAAGCTACGGACACGGAGCTGATGCGTATGAAGAAGAAAGTGCAAGAAGGTGCTATTACAGAAGCAAGAATCGATGAAGAAGGAATACTTCGAGTCAACTCCAGACTTTGTGTTCCTAACGATTTTGACTTGAAGCATAGAATAATGATGGAGGCACACAACACACCGTTTGCAATCCATCCTGGGAGTACCAAAATGTATCACGATCTTCGACATACATTTTGGTGGAGCAATATGAAAAGAGAGATCGCAGAGTTTATCTCGAGATGTTTAACTTGTCAACGTGTAAAAGCGGAGCATCAAGTACCAAAGGGTCCATTGCAACCACTTGAGATTCCGAAATGGAAGTGGGAACACATTACTATGGATTTTGTTACGGGTCTTCCCAAGGTTTCTCAAGGCATAGATGCGATTTGGGTTATTGTTGATAGATTAACCAAGTCCGCTCATTTCTTACCGATACGTGAGACTTATTCCCTTGAACGTCTTGCTAGTATGTATGTGAACGAGATTGTGAGATTGCATGGCATGCCAGTATCCATAGTTTCGGATCGTGACCCAAGATTCACTTCACGATTTTGGGTTAGCTTGCAGAAAGCTATAGGCACGGATTTACGATTCAGTTCGGCATACCATCCTCAAACGGACGGACAATCAGAGAGGACTATTCAAACTCTTGAAGATCTATTAAGACTTTGTGTCCTAGATCTCAAAGGGAGTTGGGATAAGTACCTACCATTGGTGGAATTCTCCTACAACAACAGTTATCAGGCGAGCATAGGTGTGGCTCCATTCGAGGCGTTGTATGGAAGAAAATGTCGTTCTCCAGTATGCTGGGACGAGGTGGGTGAAGCAACATTGTTGGGACCAGAGTTGGTACGCATTACTACAGAGAAGATCCAAACGATTCGACAACGTATACAAACGGCACAGGATCGACAAAAGAGTTATGCGGATCTTCATCGGAAGGACGTGGAATTTAATATTGGGGATCATGTATTATTACGTGTTGCACCATGGAAGGGAGTTACAAGATTTGGGAAGAGAGGAAAGCTCAATCCAAGATTTGTTGGTCCATTTGAGATTCTTGAGCGAATAGGAAATGTGGCATATAGATTCGCATTACCTCCAAGCATGTCACGTGTTCATAATGTTTTTCACATATCTATGCTTCGTAAATATGTTAAAGACCCGAACCACATTATTGAGTTAGAACCAGACGAGATAGCTGAAGATTTAACGTACGAGGAGGTACCTGTTAAGATCTTGGATAGGAAAGAGCATGTCCTACGCACGAAGGTTATACCACAAGTTAAGGTTTTGTGGAGAAACCATGCTATTGAAGAAATGACCTGGGAGTTGGAATCAGAAATGAAAGCGAGGTATCCTCTCCTTTTTGAAACATCAGGTACGTACGTCAATTTCGAGGACGAAATTTCATAAGGAGGGGAGGTTGTAAGACCCCAACTTATTAATGAATAAAATCAAATTTTCTCTAAATATTATTGTGAATAATAAGGGGTTAATTTGATATAATACTTTGGTTATGGGTGAAATGTGCAAATTTTACAAAATAAGCAAGTGGTTATAAAATATTCATTTTGTCGGGGAATATTCGTTTGGTCGTGGAATATTCTTGCTGTCGGGGAATATTCGTACGACGGCGCAGCCTTGTGTGGGCCCCATAACGGAAAGCGATTGGATGAAGAAAATGACAAGTATAAGTTATTTATAAATAACGGCGTAGTTGTTACCGTTAATACTGTTGGAATACCCGGTGGTTAAAATACAGTAGCACACGGTATTGCACCAATTATTGATTCTTACGTAAGAAGGCACTACTCAATAATTGTTACAGTAGTTATTGTTCAATATTTTATTTTATTGATTCAATAATTGTTGCGTTGATATTTTATATTATTGTTGTTTCAATAATTGTTGCTGCACAGTATTTTCCATTATCAGATCAATAATTCATATTATTTGAATAATATTATTAGATAACATTATTGGCAATGTCTAGAAAGTTCTGTCTAAGGAGAGGTTTGGTCATCTAATTGCGCGCCAGTAAGGAGAAATCCTTATTGGAAAGCCCCCTCTTTCCTGGGAACGGCCTGGTTGTCATAAATGTGATTCTGTAATATTATTTGTGAATAATTAATTATTGATTCATATGATAAGGAAATATTTATTTTATGTGGATATAAATGAGGGATATATTTTTGTGGTTAAAAATGAAGGAGTTAATGTTGAGGTATTTTATCAGTATTTTTATCGGAATGGAGGTATTAAAAATAAAGTCAGGGTTTTTGAGAAATATTGCGGGTGTTATAATTTTTAATCCGACCGTTGGATCGTGGTAATTTTTGGATATGTTATACATATATAAGTTGAGTATATGTCCACAAATTTTGAACCGTTAAAAATGAACGTATGATTTATTATGAATTTTACGAGATGACTGGTTCAGAATTTTCGGAGTTTATCATTTTGATGGAAAATTCTAGAATTGGTGGGCCCCACTTGTGGTTGGTGAAGAAATGTGCTGAATTATATTTCAAATGTGGTGGGTGGGAATAGTAGCAGGTAAAGCCATCAGGTTGCAGGTCAAACCTACTAAAATTTTCCTATAAATAGAGGGCTAAGTTAGAATTGAAAATCACACCAGAAACAAGTTTTCTCTCTTTCTCTCTCTAGATTATTGAGTGTATTTTGTGAGTATTTAGATACTTTGAGAGTTTCTATTCATCAGAGCAAGTTTCTTTCAGCCTTATACCGGTATTCCGACCAGAAGTACTGATATCTTGAGGTAAGGGATATTATTTTCTTCTTAAATGATATTATTTTCTTCAATATCATTATGCTGAAATATTGATATGAGTTTTTATCAAATTTGGAACTTTTTGTGTCGGGGTTACTATTCACGTATACGACACTATTCACGTATACGGTACTATTCACGAATACGACACTATTCACCGAAAAATAAAATTTTCTCTTTTTGTCCAAGATGTCTATTATGGTTACTATCTTTGATTGTATCCATGTTTTGATCTTTATTTTTGAATTCTGCTTCACAATTGATTATTATGAAGTATTATTGATCTTGGATAAACTGTTATACGAATCCCTACTATTTGTCCTTCTGTCTAACTGGATTCGTTCTCTTTAAGATATTTTTCATCATCCTCAGTCCTAAATGATGATATTACTGAATATCTTTGGCCTGTAGTGCAAAGATGTATGATTACTTGATGAATATCTTTGGCCTGTAGTGCAAAGATGAACATGTGTTGAGATGAACATGACTGACAGGTGATACAAATGAATATCTTTGGCCTGTAGTGCAAAGATGAATATTTGGATAAAGATGATTATTAATTGATGTTACAGGGATAAAATATTGATGATGGACTTTTAAATCTTAGAAGATAGTAGAATTCTTTCTCTACTTGACTCTTCTAATGGTTTGCTGTTTCCGCTGCAGTTGTTGATCTAAAACTTGTTGTCGATTATATTCTATCAGATTTTTCCCTGTTGAAGACTAACGATAATTTGTTGTATATTATCTTAGTCATAATATTCTTTACTGGGCTAGTTGAGCTCACCCTTTTCCTTTTTGTTCCATTTTTCTTCTCAGGAGGTGAGAACATAGCAGAATCTAGTCGGGGTATGGAGTGATGGTTCTAGAAAGATGTTTTAGCAGTCCTCACTATTTCTATAAAATAGTGTTTGAATAATTGTAATGAGGATTTATTTGAGTGTGGATATTGTCCAGAAGACAATATTTGTATTTAAACTCACAGTATGTGTTGTCGTATTTTGCACGACAATTGTATTATTGAAGTTGTAGTTTGCTTTATGTACCATGTATTTGGTGACTCAGAATGGGTGTTGTATACCTATTTTGGGGGCGTCACAGATGATTTCAAGTATTATGTTATTTTCGTTGATCACTTTACTCGTTATGTATGGTATTACCCCTTAAAGAAGAAATCTCATGTCTGTGATGTTTTTATCCGCTTCAAAGTAGTAGTAGAAAATTAGTTCAAACACTTCATTGTCACTCTTTACTCTGATAATGGTAGAGAATATCGAGCATTAGATCAAATTTTGTCCCTTCATGGAATTTCTCATCTTACCTCACCCCCACATACACCTGAGCACAATGGTTTCTCCGAGCGCCGACATCGACATATTGTTGAAACTGGTCTTTCTCTACTTACTCATGCCTCACTCCCGCTCACATATTGGCACTATGCATTTGCTACCGCAGTGTATCTCATTAATCGTATGCCCACACCCACACCCACACTTTCCCTTTCCTCTCCTTATGAGTCATTATTCTGCTCTCCACCAAACTGCACAAAGCTCCGTATTTTTGGTTGTTTATGCTATCCATGGCTTCGTCCCTATTTTAGTCACAAACTTGAGTCTCGCTCCATCCCTTGTGTATTTGTTGGGTACTGCCTCACCCAAAGTGCCTATCTCTATCTTGATCCTTCTACTTCTACACTCTATACATCCCGTCATGTTTGATTCGTGGAATCTATTTTTTCATTCAAATCTATTCAAAGTCATCTAAGTCGTCCTAGCCCCGACACACTCCCAAATTGGTTTCCATCAGCGTCATTTCTTCCCGCTACGGTTGGACCACTCAACACACCCTCCATAGCCTCGTCCTCGGACTCGAATTCCTCTCACAGACAATCTCCGGTCGACCATTACTCATCCTCTTTACCAGAACATTCCCCCACCACCAATAATAACCCACACCACCAACCCTCTTCTTTTTTACCAGTCTCTCCAGACCTTCCTCCTCTAATACAACCCACTAACACCCACACCATGACCATTTGTGCTAAAAACAAAATCCATAAACCAATTCAGAAACTTAATCTTACCGCTACATTGAACCCTCAACTTGAGCCGCATACATTGAACCAAGCACTTAAAGATACTAAATGGCGTTAGGCTATGTCCAAGGAGTATGATGCTCTTATGCGGAATGGCACATGGGAACTTGTCCCACCTAATTCCACGCAAAATCTTGTTGGTTGTAAATGGATTTTTTGAATTAAACGTTTACCTGATGGCTCCATTGACAGGTACAAAGCGCGACTAGTTGCTAAAGGGTTCCATCAACGTCCTGGTGTTGATTATCATGACACATTTAGTCTGGTTGTTAAACCTACCACTATACGCTTGGTACTCAGCCTTGCTAAGTCGTGGGTGGTCTCTTCACCAACTTGATGTCAACAATGCCTTTTTACAAGGTCATCTCTCTGAAGATGTTTTTATGGCGCAACCGCCGGGTTTTCTTGATCGTGATACTCCCACATATGTGTGCAAGTTACACAAGGCTATATATGGTCTCAAACAAGCACCACGAGCATGGTACCATGAGCTCCGATAATTTCTTATCGCATCTGGATTTACAAACTCTCATGCAGACACATCCCTCTTTGTCTTCAACACCTGCGGTAATCTAGTCTATCTTCTTGTGTATGTTGATGACATAATTATTACAGGAAACAATACCACGACAGTTCAACATTTTATTGATCTTCTTGGCAAAAGATTTTCCATCAAAGATCTTTGGAATTTGACTTACTTTCTTGGTGTTGAAGTTGCAACTACTTCTACTGGTTTACTTCTCTCTCAACGGAAGTATATCACAGATCTTCTCGCTTGCACAAATATGGCTGGCACCAAATCTGTCACCACTCCTCTTGCCACCGAGCCCACACTTATAGTTCTTTTTGGCATTGCTTTGACCGATCCTTCTAAATACAGATCAGTTGTTGGAAGTCTCCAATATTTATGTCTCACTCGCCTTGATATTGTATATGCTATTAATAAGTTGTCTTAATTCATGCATCGACCTACTACTGATCATTGGAATGCTGTTAAGCACCTGCTTTGCTATCTTTCTGGTACAGTTTATCATGGTCTTGCATTGCACCACAACACACCTTTATCTCTTCATGTCTTCTCAGATGCTGACTGGGCCGGCAATAAGGAGGACTACACCTCCACCAATGTTTATATTGTTTACCTCTGTCGCAATCCGATATCCTGGTCCTCTAAGAAACAACGCACAGTTGCACGCTCCTCCACCGAAGTCGAATATCGTTCTGTTGTTGCTACAGCTGCCGAGTTACGTTGGATTTGTTCTCTTTTATCTGAGCTTGGAGTTTCTATTTCTGCTGCTCCGATTATATATTGTGACAATGTTGGGGCAACTCATCTCTGTTCCAATCCTGTCTTCTATTCACAAATGACGCATGTTGCGATTGATTATCATTTTATTCGGGATCAAGTACAAACTGGAGCTTTACGTGTCACCCATGTTTCCTCC
This sequence comes from Panax notoginseng, assembly GCA_016801055.1. NCBI lineage: Eukaryota > Viridiplantae > Streptophyta > Magnoliopsida > Apiales > Araliaceae > Panax > Panax notoginseng. The sequence continues at coordinate 45,481,234 of CM029022.1, forward strand.
GAAGATCAATTAGCCGATATCTTGACCAAACCTCTCCCTCGCACTCGCTTTCAGTTCTTGAAGACTAAGATTGGACTCTCCACAGGAGCTCCATCTTGAGGGGGCATATTAGATAATTAAATACAACATATTGTAATATCCTTGTAATTAAGTGTAATCCCATAATTCTTGCAATTAGTATCCTTGTAATTAATTGTAATCCCATAACTCTAGCAATTAGTATCCTTGTAATTAATTGTAATCTAATAATTCTAGGATAGTTTCCTATTTAGGTACTTGGGCAACACTCAATCTTGTGTGTGTGTGTGTGTGTATATATATATATATATATATATATATATATATATATATATATATATATATATATATATATATATATATATATCATTCTTAATCAATGAAAACATTAAGCCATTGTTTCTCAATATTTCTCTCTCTATTTTTGATAAAAACTACCTTTGAAATAGTGAAAACACTAAAAGGATCACATGAATTCAATTAGCAAACAGAAAGTATATATGATAGAGGTTGTAGAATAGGCGACTTGTATCAAGATAATAATAATGAAGTTAACCGAAAACGTAACCTTAACAATGATTAAATACACAACAAGAAAACTGGCTATTTTCGACGGAATATTTCGTCGGAAATTCGGCCGAATATAATGTCGTTGATCTTATTTTCGTCGATTATTCGGTCAAAATTATATAATTTCGAGGGATTTATTTCTGACAGAAAGTGCGTCGGAAATAAAATATAATCGACGGAATTTATCTCATCGAAAAAATTCGTCGACTACATCTTGCCACGTGGACAAATGCAAAAAGTTGCACTTTTTAATTCCGAGGGAATATCCGTCAGAATTAACTACAAATCCGTCGGAAATAAGTTTTGCAAAATAAATTATTTATGTAAATAGCATTTTATGAAATTAATTAAATATATTATTTCAGACGGAAGTTCTGTCGGTTTTAGGTTATTCCGTCGGAAATAGATTTTTTTAAAGGTTTCTTTTGCTTTTGCATTTTCAAGGTTTTTAAACCACATTTTTTACCTGAAACCTGTTTATCACAACAGTACATACAATAATATTCAACCCATATTACAACTACATCCAACAATCAGCAACAACATATATATCATAATCAACCCATAATACAACGTTCTACAACTAAACTTATAAACTACAAATGACTTATATAAACTTCAAAACTAAACTACAAAAATATAGAACAATAATCATGTATAGATTACAATGAAATGGCGCCGAATTATCACTATGTGCTTATACAATGTTCTACAAAACATCTATACAGATATATGATAGACGACACTACATATATATATATATATATATATATATGTGTGTGTGTGTGTGTGTGTGTGTGTGTGTGTGTGTGTGTGTGTGTGTGTGTGTGTGTGTGTGTGTAAACCTAAACTAGTACTACCACCAGTAGGATCAGAGTCATCTGGCGGAGGTCGACAATGCTGCTCGGGTTATAAGGGATTTCGGAATGAAAACGCAGCGGAATATAAAATTTTCAAAGCCAATTCTGAAACCCTAAAACAGGATCCATGCGAAAAACACATTAATTCAGTGGTTAGAAGTTTATACCGATTATAGAAGCTAGAATTGATACGATCGAATCTCCAACGCAATCCAAACGAACTGCGACTCTACGGTATCCACACAAACGTCTCGCGAACCGTCACACGATCTGCTGTAAAAGAGCCACGATACTAGCCACAAAGGATCGAGATTTCTCTGAAGTTTTTCTCTCTAGTCTCTCTCTAAGAGCGGCTAGGGTTTTGTTTTTGATTAATTCCTAAAGTGGCTGATATATCATAAATATATATTGCTATCAAAAGGAATTAATTAAAACCTAATTCCAGTAAAATTCGAATTATATATATATATATATATATATATATATATATATATATTAATTAAGTTTCACTTAATTAATATACATATATACAAATTATCCTATTAATTTAAATTCGTAATTTAAATATTATCAATCATATTGACATATTTAAATCTTTCAATTTAAATTAATTCTCCATTAATTACGTTCTAAGTGTGTGACCCTATATGTTATTATTACGTTGGCAATAATTTAAAAATTATATTATAAAATTATAAACAGTGAGCGACATCTAGTAATGCATCACTGCTACCCAAGTAATAATAAGATCGATGATTCGATGCAACCTTTTCGTGACCAATGTTTTAATGTAATTTAATCCTTTTAACCTTGACATCCTAGATTAAACTCGAGTCATAGAATGTGTCATACTCTTCATAATTTAATCTGAGTTTTCTTGATCAATGAGTAGACTATATAAAACAAATCACTATTTAAGCATGACCATGCATTTCATAGTCCTACTCAATCAAGAGGCCTATGGATATCACCCTTAATATATATAGGAGGGTTAAATTTCATCTAGATTACTCATATTCCTCACACGATTCATGATGTACCCAATAATCACCTTTATAGTCCACCCTATTAAAGGTGACCTTTGATGATATCAAAGTACATAAATTCCCTTGTAGTAATATAGTGATTTTAGGTCAGAGGATCATTACATCATTGTCAATATGAGAATTGCTAATGACACTTTGCATAATGCCCCACATAGAATTCTCATGGTGGGTTTGTCCAGTACATCGTTCTCTAACACGTACCTATGCATTGACTTAATATCTTATATATTTATGACCAATGAGATTTGGTCATCAGTCAATCCACATACTAGTCTCAATGTATCATTGTTGTCCCATCAACAATGATACTCGACTAGGGACATTTAAGAGCAATGATACTAATTGTAATTATATAATCTCATGTTCAAGTCAGATACTTGAAACTATATAATTTGTATCACTATTCTAAGGAATTTTATTATGTTAACATTTATATAACGCAGTAAATAAAACCATAATAAAATCATTCATTTATTCAATCAAATATAATATCAAAATGTTAAGCAATTATATCAAATAATTGGCCTCTATTGCATAAACTCTAACACGGGTGTCCAAAAATCCTGCTCGCCATCACCATCGATAGTAGCGTCACCCTGTTGATACAAATAAAAATAAAACGCATTAGTCCATATGAGAGCATCAAGATAGACAGTATGAAAATTAAATAACATGAAAATTAATAAACTTAAAATAAATACAATACCTGAGTAGGTGGGGGCTGACTCCCTATCGGGCCAAAAGCCTCAGAGAGTAAGGTAACCACCAACCGGAGCACCTCGTCGCGTATCTCGACAAACTGCTCTTGCGGGATACCCGTACTCTCGACGGTCGCCCCTGCTGCAATATCCTGCGCTAGCTGGTGAAGGCGAGCTCGGCTAGGCAACTCCTGACGACGGATAACCGGATCCGTATGAAACGACTCTGACATAGCCGCCATGACCCTCTGGAAAATCTGGTCATCCAAGCCAGCGCCCGTGTGAAATGGTTTAGCAGATGCTCTCGGACGCTAGCGCTGGCCAGAGCCTGCGAAAACAAATATATTATTACAAATAATATTTGCAATTAAATTATATTAACTTATATAGCAAAAAGAATATTACCTCCAGGTAATGTATACGCCGGTATTCTCAGTAGGCCCAACACTCGATACTTGTTGGTACTACTACTAGGGTGATCCTAAGACGCGACCCATAGTCTCAACTCGTCATCCCGAGATAATATTGTAAGACCCCAACTTTTATAAATAAAAATAAATTTTTTATAAATATTATTTTTGAATATTATGGAGTTAATTTGATATAATGTTATAGTTGTGGGTAATATTTATAAATTTTACAAAGTACGCAAGTTGTTATATAATATTCGATTGGTTGGGGAATATTCGTTTTAACAGGGAATATTCGTACAACGACACAATCATTGGTGGACCCCACAACGAAATTATTATCGGATTGAGAAAACGACAAAAATATTTTATTAAAAATAACGGCGGAAGTTTTACCGTTCATACTGTTGAACTACTCGGTAGTAAAAGTACAGTAATACGTGTGGTTGAATAGTAGCACACGGTATTGATTATTAATGCTTATGTGAGAAGCCACTCAGTTTGATTCAATTATTGTCAGTTAATAATATGAATTATTTAGCGATAATGAAGTTTTGTTTTATTCGTATTATTAACGTAATAAAACAGAAACATCTTTTTATATAAAACAGAATACTTTATTAAAGTTATTCTATAAATAGAATATAATATATTTTATTTAAAATATTTTTCTTTAAATATGGACCGTCAGATTAAAGTAATCAATCTGGACCGTTCATGGATTAGTTACTATGCATTCCATTTTTCTATAAATAGCAGCTCATTCCTTCATTATTTCTTACGAATTCACTGAACTCTAGAGAGAGAAACTATAGAGAGAAACTATAGAGAGAGAGAAGAAAAGTATTCTGCTACTTAACTACTTTCTTATTTCAGTTCTTCTTTAAAACGGTAAGGGGTGTTATTCTTTCTTATTCATGAAGAGAACTGTTGTTGTTCCATTTCTTATTATTCTGTTGGAATAACCTGTATACACAGTCTACCCTATACTTGGTGACATTCTTCTGTTATTCTGTTGGAACATCCTGTCTGTGTGTTTTACACCGGACCTGGTACCGTTTTTATTATTATTCTGTTGGAACATCCTGTCTGTGTGTTTTACACCGGACCTGGTTCTGATTTTATTATTATTCTGTTGGAACATCCTGTCTGTGTGTTTTACAACAGACCTGGTTCTGTCTTTATTATTATTCTGTTGGAACATCCTGTCTGTGTGTTTTACACCGGACCTGGTTCCATTATTTATTATTCTGTTGGAATAACCTGTCTGTGCGGTCTATCGCATGCATGGTGATTTCTTTTGTTATTCCATTCTTTATTATACTCAGTTGGTTAAGTTTTGACTTCTATACTCCATGAAATTTATGGAATATCCTTGATAATTGCGTTTCATCCAGTATCTTTGCATGAAAATATTCTTCTAAGCATTCTTGAATTTTACTCCACAAAGCAGTATCATGTTGACAATTTGGACGTTGTTAATTCTTGGATAAATTAATTCTTGAACTTGTTTTGTTGAATTCTTATATCATTGTCATCATCCTCATGTTTATAAAATGTTGAAAGTCATCTGTGGCCTGTAGTGCATAGATGTACTTGGTATGATTATGACTAGGAATTATTCGGTATAATCATGACCGTAATGTTACAAATAATGTGGTAAAAGTCCTCATTGACCCGTAGTGCATTGATGGACAGTTGTTGGCATGATCATGACCATTAATGAATACACGAATATCCTTGGCCGTAGTGCAGGGGTGATTCGATGATGTGAATTATTTTATTAAGCTGAGTCCCAGCGATAACAGTGTTGAAAAACCTTTTAATTCATAGAAGATAGTAGATTTTATTCTTTATTTGACTCTTTTAATGGATTGCTTGTTCCGCTGCAGTTAAACTTGATGTTTGTTATATTTTATCAGTTTAACACTGTTGAAGGCTAATGATAATTTATTCTGCATTATCTTAGTCATAATATTTCTTACTGGGCTAGTTGAGCTCACCCTTTCTTTCACTGTTCTCTTCAGAAAATGAGAATATAGCTGGGACGAGTAGGGGAATGGAGTGATGAACCAGATGATAGTATTAGTAGTCCTTACTATTCTATTAAATAGTGTGACAATAATTGTAATGAGGACTCCTTTTGAGTTTGTATAGTCTCTAGTAGACAATAATTGTATTCAAACTCACAGTTATGTTTTGTCGTATTGTACACGACAGTTGTATTAGAGAGGAAGAGAGTTAGATGAAATGAGAGGCACTGGAGAAGAAGACAGGGAAATAGGTTTTTAGGGTTATTTTCGACGGAAATTCCGTCAGAGTTAAGTCTATCGGAAATAACGTAACTCCGACGGAATTCTCTCGGAAATAATTCTTGTTCCGTCGATATTATATTTCGCTATGGCGGGAAGCTTGGCGCCATACTATTTTCGACCAACATAAGACGGACAGATTATTCTCTCGGAATTAAGCTAAATTTGACGGAATCCAGTCCGTCAGAAATAAGTCCGTCGGAATTAGTCTTTTTCCTTGCAGTGATAGTACCGAATAAGCCAGAAACCCTTGATAATAAGCAACAAAATTACTTAAAAATTCGCAAGTTCATAAAAATCAGAAAAACTTTAGACCACCCAGATAGATATTTCCCATGCATTTTCGGGCTTCAAATAGCCTACTCGAGAGTCGGTAGACAACATGCAGCAACAAGTTGGCGGTATACAATAATTGAATTAGTTGGAGATCGCATCAACAAATTGGTGAATGCACACAATCACGATGGTGGTGCAGAACCCTATCTTGATGGTGTATAATTTAATGATGATAACAAGTCGAGCGCTGAAGAGAGTATGAGGACAGACCAACCAAATTGTGGAGGTGGCAGAGGCGATCATGTGATTGGTCGTGGTGTAGGTTGTAATAGAGACTTGGATCGCTATGGTGTTTTCGGTCAGCATAACGAAACTGATTATAATTAGGTAAAGGCTGAGATCCCTAATTTTTGTAGTTTTTTGGATATAGAGGGATTTTTAGATTGTATGCATGAAGTCGAGACTTTCTTTGATTTGATGGATATTCCTGATCATACGAAAGTTGGTTTGGTAGCGTATAAATTGAAGGGGGGAACATCTGTCTGGTGGAGACACTTGCAAAAAACTAGGCATAGTAAAGGGAAAGATTCGATTCGCGCTTGGCCTGAGTTGTGTTGCATAACATGGTTTTACCCACTGATTATCAACAATATTTGTTCCAGCAGTTTCCGGGTTGTGTTCAGAATTCGCAGACAGTTAATGCGTATACAGAGTAATTTCTACAGTTACAGGCTCGTTGTAATTTGCGAAACAGGTGACGAGGTATGTGAACGGGCTTTATTTGAATATTCAGTCCAGAATAGGGATGCAACAAATTTATACTTTGGATGAGGCGCGTCATCTAACTTTAAAAGAATAGACAGTAAAACCAAAATCATTCATATAATAATTTCAGGAGTAAAAGCTTCTAATTTACTTAGTTCCAGTGATGACGTCGACCCAAAAATATTGTTCCGATATAGGTTACAGATGGGGTCAATCGTGCTAAAAATAATATGTATGTCAAGTCAAGCGGAGAAAAGTGCTACAGGTTTGGGGAATCAAGTGATCGCTTAAACCAGTGTTCCAAGCCCCGTCATGATAGGGAGCAACGTAGTGGCAAAGTGGCATATGCAAATCAAGAGCATGAGTCAGATGATCCACCGGAGGAGCAGTAGTGGGATAATTCAGATTTAGAAGACGTTAAGTTAGCTTATGAAGAAAGGAACTCGCTTAATCTTGTCGTTCTTTGGTTATTGTTGTCTCCTAAGCAGGAGGAACCTACCCAGCGAAATCGAATATTCCAGTTACAATGCTCAATAAATAAGAAAGTTTACAGTTTGATCATTGATATTGGTCGTTGCTAGAATATAATATCCAAGGTAGTGGTGGAACATTTGATGAATTTTCCTACTTCTTGACTTCCTAACCCTTATCAGATTGGTTATATAAAGAAGGGTCCGTCAATCAAGGTAACTGAAGTATGTGAAGTGCCTATTTTTTTTGGAAAATATTATCGAGATAAGATGGCTTGTGATGTAGTTGTTGTGAATGATTGTCATGTGTTATTGGGCCATCTATGGCAGCATGATGTTGATGTAACCCATAAAAGTAGACTGAATGTTATTATATTTTGGTGGAATAAAAAGAAGGTTGTTGTGATGCCTACTATTTATGTTCCTTCTTTTACGTCAAAGAACATGTTGAGTGTTTTAGCCATGGGGACTTCTTGGTTGATGCACGAGAGTCGAAGGTGATTTTTGGCATGAAAGTCAAAGACGAGCTAGACAACAAGGAGAAATCAGTTCCGAAGGAGATGGAGCAGTTACTTGATGAATTGTTGAAAGGACCGGATGAGTTGCTGCCCATGAGAGGCATTCAATATCATATTGAAAATGGTGAGCTCAACTAGCATAGTAAAGAATATTATGACTAAGATAATGTAGAACAAATTATCTTTAGTCTTCAACAGAAAAAAATCTGATAGAATACAATAGGCAACAAGTTTTAGATCAACAACAGCAGCGAAAATAGCAATCCATTAGAAGAGTTAAGTAGAGCATGATGTCTACTATCTTCTATGATTTAAAAGTCCATCATCAATATTTTATCCCTGTAACACCATTCAATAATTATTTCCAATCAACGAATTATCTATGCACTATGCCAAAGATAATCGTTTGTATCACCAGTGGTCATGATCATGTCAAACACCTGTCCATCTATGCACTATGGGCCAATGATGACTTTCACCACAAAACCTTTATCTGTAACATTAAAGGTCATGATTATATCAATATATAATTTCTGGTCATAATCATACCAATCAACAGTCCATCTTGACACTACGGGCCAAAGATGACTTTCACCATAATATAAGCATGAGGATGATGTCAATGATATAAATAATGAATCAAGTGAGATCAATGATAAATATTAGAGATATATAATTTAATTTAATTAGAGTTCAAGAATATCCAAATTGTCAACATGATCACTAATTATGGAGTAAAATTTAAAAATGATATTTAAGATTCAAATTTTAAAAGATAATTTTGACAAAGAAAATAAACTAAATTCCATCGTGAATAGTACTCTGAAATGTATAGTACCCCGGATAAATAGTACTTCGGCATAAATAGTACCCCAGATGAATAGTACTCTGGTATGAATAGTACCACGGATGAATAGTTTCCCATAAAGATTAAAATTTAATAAGAAAGTTTAGACCAATATTTCAGTAAAATGATATTAGATGAAGCGGAAAGTTCAAGGAATTTTTAATCATTTTAGGAATTATAGAAGCAATACTTACCTTAGTAAGTTTAAATTTACGAATATGAAATGAAATAATATCACTTACATAATATAAAGTATGAAAGAAAATTGTGATGCCCCCAAAATAGGTCTACACAACCTATTCTGAGTCGCCAAATAAATGGTACAGAATTTAAATACAAATTTCTTATATATAACTATTAACTGTCGTGTAAAATATGACAAAACATAAGCTTTGAGTTTCAATACAAATATTGTCTTGTAGGCAATATTTAAACTCAAATAAAGTCCTCTTTACAATTATTGTCACACTATTTTATAGAATAGTGAGGACTACTATAGTAACCATCTTGGACCATCACTCCACTCCCCAACTAGTCTCAGCTATAATCTCATTTCCTGAAGAGAACAATGAAAGAAAAGGGCGACCTCAACTAGCCCAATAAAGAATATTATGACTAAGATAATATAGAATAAATTATCTTTAGCCTTCAATAGGGAAAAAATCTGATAGAATACAATAGACAACAAGTTCATGGATTAGTTACTATGCATTCTATTTTTCTATAAATAGCAGCTCATTCCTTCATTATTTCTTACGAATTCACTGAACTCTAGAGAGAGAAACTATAGAGAGAGAGAAGAAAAGTATTCTGCTACTTAACTACTTTCTTATTTCAGTTCTTCTTTAAAACGGTAAGGGGTGTTATTCTTTCTTATTCATGAAGAGAACTGTTGTTGTTCTATTTCTTATTATTCTGTTGGAATAACCTGTATACGCGGTCTACCCTATACTTGGTGACATTCTTCTGTTATTCTGTTAGAACATCCTGTCTGTATGTTTTACACCGGACCTAGTTCCGTTTTTATTATTATTCTGTTGGAACATCCTGTCTGTGTGTTTTACACCGGACCTGGTTCCGATTTTATTATTATTCTGTTGGAACATCCTGTCTGTGTGTTTTACACCGGACCTGGTTCCGTCTTTATTATTATTTTGTTGGAATATCCTGTCTGTGTGTTTTACACCGGACCTGGTTCCATTATTTATTATTCTGTTAGAATAACCTGTCTGTGCGGTCTATCGCATGCATGGTGATTTCTTTTGTTATTCCATTCTTTATTATACTCAGTTGGTTAAGTTTTGACTTCTATACTCCATGAAATTTATGGAATATCCTTGATAATTGCGTTTCACCCAGTATCTTTTCATGAAAATATTCTTCTAAGCATTCTTGAATTTTACTCCACAAAGCAGTATCATGTTGACAATTTGGACGTTGTTAATTCTTGGATAAATTAATTCTTGAACTTGTTTTATTGAATTCTTATATCATTGTCATCATCCTCATGTTTATAAAATGTTGAAAGTCACTGTGGCCTGTAGTGCATAGATGGACTTGGTATGATTATGACCAGGGATTATTTGGTATAATCATGACCGTAATGTTACAAATGATGTGGTAAAAGTCCTCATTAGCCCGTAGTGCATTGATAGATAGTTGTTGGTATGATCATGACCATTAATGAATACACGAATATCCTTGGCCGTAATGCAGGGGTGATTCGATGATGTGGATTATTTTATTAAGCTGAGTCCCAGCAATAACAGTGTTGAAAAACCTTTTAAATCATAGAAGATAGTAGATTTTATTCTCTACTTGACTCTTTTAATGAATTTCTTGTTCCGCTGCAGTTAAACTTGATGTTTGTTATATTTTATCAGTTTAACACTGTTGAAGGCTAATGATAATTTATTCTGCATTATCTTAGTCATAATATTTCTTACTGGGCTAGTTGAGCTCACCCTTTCTTTCACTGTTCTCTTCAGGAAATGAGAATATAGATGGGACGAGTCGGAGAACGGAGTGATGGACCAGATGATAGTATTAGTAGTCATCACTATTCTATTAAATAGTGTGACAATAATTGTAATGAGGACTCCTTTTGAGTTTGTATAGTCTCTAGTAGACAATAATTGTATTCAAACTCACAGTTATGTTTTGTCGTATTGTACACGACAGTTGTATTAGTAAGTTGTATTTCTGTACCATGTATCTGACGACCCAAGATGGGTGATGTATACCTAGTTTTGGGGACGTCACAGTTGGTATCAGAGCTTAGGGATATGATCCCTGGCTAAGATGTGAGAATATAACTAGGAGGGGAGAGACGGGGAATTCCTTCGCTAGTATGATCTACTTAAGTTTATTTGCATGGTATTTAATTGGTCGGTCATAATATAAGGATAATATATGACATATCAATTAACTTTTATTTTGTGGCAGTATCTGAAAATGACATCTGAGAATGTTGAGAATAGCAATGGAGCACAGGCGACTGTTGATTCACCACATATCAATAATCAGGATAATGTGCATCAGAAAGGTGACAATCCTCATGTAAACAACAACACTGACCAGATGATGAATGATGGAATGTTCAGAAGCTTTATGCAGTTCATGCAACAGCAGGCGAGAGCGGCTCCTGTCCAAAATATAGGTGAAAACACTGAAAACTCTCGGACGGTCACCGCTAAACAGTTCAAGGAGCTGGGACCACCGGAGTTTAAGGGAGAGCCAAAACCACTTATAGCGAAAATATAGATAAAGCAGATCACCAAGATATTTGATGTCTTGGGATGCTCCGAGGAGCAAAAGGTTCCCTTTGCCGCCTTTATATTGCGAGGAGATGCAGATTACTGGTGGGAATCGATTAAGCGTACTCAACCTGCCGCACTGAAGATGTCTTGGGAGAAGTTCCAAGAGCTGTTCAATGACAAATACTTTCCCGAAAGTGTTCGTCACATGAAGGAGGTGGAGTTCATCAAATTGGAGCAGAATAATATGACCGTGTCGTAGTATGAGGCTAAATTTGCTAAGTTGTCCCGATTTGCGTCCCACTTAGTGGATAATGAAGAGCGAATGAAGCGAATGTTTTTGCGAGGTTTGAAATATGAGATACGTCAACATCTTATTTCTCATAAACTATGTTTGTATTCAGATGTTGTGAATAGGGCTCAGTTAGTGGAGCGCGATAATGAGTCAACGCAACCAAAAGAGAGCAGTCGGTAAAATGATAATACCAGTGAGAGCAGTCATCGAAGCGGTGACAACAAGCGTGGAGGGAATCAACAGACCAAAAATGGTAACCACTTTGGTGGTAATCAGGGCCAAAACAATAAGAATGGTCATTTCAAGAAGAGAAGATTCAACAATGATGGAAAGACGTCAGCACCAACACCTGTTATTAAGGAAGGAGAACGACCACCTATCATATGTTTCAAATGCGGAGGGGAGGGGCACATCAGTACAAACTGCGCGATGCCGTCTAAAGCATGTTATAATTGTGGAAGAGAAGGTCATTTAGCTCGATTTTATCGTTTACCAAAAACAAGTTCAGCCAAGATGGAGACACCAAAGGCCGTCCCAGAAAAGTCAAAACCAGTAGTGCAAGGGAGAGCGTTTGTTGTGACCTCCCAGAAAGTAAGGAACCCGAATGAGGTCATCACGGGTAAGCTTATCATAAACTCTAACGAAGTCTATACTTTATTTGATACCGGTTCTACCCATTCTTTTATTTCTCCTACTTGCGCTCATCGATTAAATTTGACTCCGGAGAAATTAGACTTTGACTTATCTGTTGAAACTCCATTGGGAGAAACCTTCATTACATCCACGGTTTATAAGTCTTGTTTGGTTCAAGTTGGTACCCACACATTACCTGTCGATCTTATTTCATTAAAAATACTTGCATTTGACGTGATTCTATGGATTGATTGGTTAACTACTCATCATTCAAAAATTGATTATTTTCGTAAGGTTGTTAGCTTTCATATTCTTAATCGACCTATTATGCTAATTCAAGCAACCAAACCATTAAAATCAATCGCTGTCATCTCAAGCCATAAAGCTATTCGTTTATTGAAAAATGGATGTCAAGCTTTCTTAGCTCATGTCACGGATCTAAACAAAAATATGTCAGTTTTGAATGATATTTCTATTGTTAATAAATTCCCTGACGTATTCCCTGAAGAACTTCCTGGCCTATCCCCAGAGCGTGAAATTGAATTTTGTATCGACCTTGAGCCTGGTACAAAACCCATTTCCAAAGCCCCATATCGAATGGCTCCTATTGAACTTCAGGAGTTAAAGATTCAACTGCAGGAATTGTTAGACATTGGCTTTATTCGTCCTAGTATTTCTCTTTGGGGTGCTCCTATGCTATTCGTGAAGAAGAAAGATGGAAGTATGCGACTTTGTATTGATTATCGGGAGTTGAATCATGTCACCATCAAAACAGGTACCCATTGCCACATATTGATGACCTGTTTGACCAATTACAAGGAGCACAATTCTTTTCAAAGATCGATCTTCGTTCTGGATATCATCAGCTAAAGGTTAGAACTGAGGATATTCTAAAGACGGCTTTCAGAACTCGGTACGGGCATTATGAATTCCTAGTCATGTCTTTTGGATTGACTAATGCTCCTGCTGCCTTCATGGATATGATGAACCGGGTATTCAAGGAATATTTGGATCACTTTGTGGTCGTCTTTATTGATGACATCCTTATTTATTCTAAAAGTCGTGAAGATCATGAGCAACACTTGAGGCTGGTACTCCAAAAGTTTCGTGAATACAAGCTTTATGTCAAGTTGAAGAAATGCGAGTTCTGGCTGGATGAGGTAGCATTCCTTGGGCACGTAGTATCAAGTCATGGAATATCGGTTGACCCGACAAAGATTGAAGCTATTCAAAGTTGGGAGCAACCTAAATCAGTGACCGAAGTACGTAGCTTTCTTGGTTTAGCTGGTTATTATCGGATATTCGTAGAAGGATTTTCTCGAATCGCTACTCCATTAACTCAGCTGACTCGGAAAGATACAAAGTTCGGTTGGAGCGAAGAATGTGAGAAGAGTTTTCAAGAACTCAAGAGGAGACTCATTTCAGCACCTGTTGTAACAATACCATCCGGCTCGGAGGGATTTGTCATCTACAGTGATGCTTCGAGCAAAGGGTTGGGATGTGTTCTCATGCAACATGAAAAAGTCATAGCCTATGCATCAAGACAACTCAAGGAATATGAGAGGAATTATCCTACTCATGATCTAGAGTTGGCAGCTGTTGTCTTTGCACTTAAAATTTGGAGGCATTACTTGTATGGGGAGAAGGTGGAGATCTTTACAGATCATAAAAACCTCAAATATTTCTTCACTCAAAAGGAACTCAACATGCGACAACGATGTTGGCTTGAACTGTTGAAAGATTATGATCATACCATTCAATACCATCCTGGAAAAGTGAACGTGGTAGCTGACACATTGAGTAGAAGATCATATGCAAGTACGAGTGCGATATTGTTAACACAAAGGCCCATTTTTGTGTGACTTGCAAAGGATGGAGATAGAGTTAAAGACTCCAGGGACCCATGTGATGATGGCGAATATACGAGTAGAACCCGCTTTAATCGATAAAGTTAAAGCTGCTCAAGCTACAGACCTGGAGCTGATGCGTATGAGGAAGAAAGTGCAAGAAGGTGTTATGCCGGAAGTAAGAATCGATGAAGAAGGAATACTTCGAGTCAACTCCAGACTTTGTGTTCCTAACAACCCTGATTTAAAATATGAAATCATGATGGAGGCGCACAACACACCGTTTGCAATCCATCCTGGAAGTACCAAAATGTATCATGATCTTCGTCATACATTTTGGTAGAGCAATATGAAGAGAGAGATAGCGATGTTTATCTCAAGGAGTCTAACTTGTCAACGAGTCAAAGCAGAGCTTCAAGTACCAAAAGGTCCATTGTAACCACTTGAAATTCCAGAATGGAAGTGGGAGCACATTACCATGGATTTTGTTACCGGTCTTCCTAAGGTTTCTCAAGGTATAGTTGCGATTTGGGTCATTATTGATAGATTGACCAAGTCTGCTCATTTCTTACCGATACGAGAAACTTATACACTTGAACGTCTTGCTCGTATGTACATAAACGAGATTGTAAGACTGCATGGTATGCCAATATCCATAGTTTCTGATCGAGACCCAAGATTCACTTCACGATTTTGGGTTAGTTTACAAAAAGCTATGGGCACGGATTTATGATATAGTTCGGCATATCATCCTTAGACGGACGAACAATCAGAGAGGACTATTCAAACTCTAGAAGATTTATTAAGACTCTGTGTCCTTGACTTCAATGGAAGTTGGGACAAGTTCTTACCATTGGTGGAATTTTCCTACAACAACAGTTATCAAGCAAGTATTGGCATGGCTCCATTTGAAGCATTGTATGGAAGAAAATGTCGTTCTCCAGTATGCTGGGATGAGGTGGGTGAAGCAACGTTGTTGTGACCGGAGTTGGTACGTATAACTACAGAAAAGATTCAAACGATCCGACAACGTATAAAAACCTCACAAGATCGACAAAAGAGTTATGCTGATCTTCATCGAAAGGACGTGGAATTTGATATAGGAGATCATGTGTTCTTACGTGTTGCTCCATGGAAAGGAGTTCCGAGATTTGGAAAGAGAGGAAAGCTCAATCCTCGATTCATCGGTCCATTTTTAATCCTCGATCAAGTAGGAACTGTGGCTTATAGACTCGCTTTACCGCCAAGTATGTCTCGTGTTCATAACGTTTTTCACATATCCATGTTACGTAAATATGTGGAAGACTCGAACCACATTATTGAGTTAGAACCGGACGAAATAGCAGAACATTTGACGTATGAAGAAGTTCCTGTTCAAATCTTGGATAAGAAGGAACATATTCTACGCTCCAAGGTTATACCTCAAGTCAAAATTTTGTGGAGAAACCACGATGTTGAGGAAATGACTTGGGAGTTAGAATTTGAAATGAAATCAAGGTATCCTTACCTCTTCGACATACCAGGTACGTACCCTAATTTCGAGGGCGAAATTTTATAAGAAGGGGAGGTTGTAAGACCCCAACTTTTATAAATAAAGATGAATTTTCTATAAATATTATTTTTGAATATTATGGAGTTAATTTGATATAATGTTATAGTTGTGGGTAATATTTATAAATTTTACAAAGTACGCAAGTTGTTATATAATATTCGATTGGTCGGGGAATATTCGTTTTAACAGGGAATATTCGTACAACGGCACAATCATTGGTGGACCCCACAACGGTATTATTATCGGATTGAGAAAACGACAAAAATATTTTATTAAAAATAACGGTGGAAGTTTTACCGTTGATACTGTTGAACTACTCGGTAGTAAAAGTACAGTAATACGTGTGGTTGAATAGTAGCACACGGTATTGATTATTAATGCTTATGTGAGAAGTCACTCAGTTTGATTCAATTATTGTCAGTTAATAATATGAATTATTTAGCGATAATGAGGTTTTGTTTTATTCGTATTATTAACGTAATAAAACAGAAACATCTTTTTATATAAAACAGAATACTTTATTAAAGTTATTCTATAAATAGAATATATTATATTTTATTTAAAAGATTTTTCTTTAAATATGGACCGTCAGATTAAAGTAATCAATCTGGACCGTTCATGGATTAGTTACTATGCATTTCATTTTTCTATAAATAGCAGCTCATTCCTTCATTATTTCTTACGAATTCACTGAACTCTAGAGAGAGAAACTATAGAGAGAGAGAAGAAAAGTATTCTGCTACTTAACTACTTCCTTATTTCAGTTCTTCTTTAAAACGGTAAGGGGTGTTATTCTTTCTTATTCATGAAGAGAACTGTTGTTGTTCCATTTCTTATTATTTTATTGGAATAACCTGTATACGCGGTCTACCCTATACTTGGTGACATTCTTCTGTTATTCTGTTGGAACATCCTGTCTGTATGTTTTACACCGGACCTGGTTCCGTTTTTATTATTATTCTGTTGGAACATCCTGTCTGTGTGTTTTACACCGGACCTGGTTCTGATTTTATTATTATTATGTTGGAACATCCTGTCTGTGTGTTGTACACCGGACCTGGTTCCGTATTTATTATTATTTTGTTGGAACATCCTGTCTGTGTGTTTTACACCGGACCTGGTTCCATTATTTATTATTCTGTTGGAATAACCTGTCTGTGCGGTCTATCGCATGCATGGTGATTTCTTTTGTTATTCCATTCTTTATTATACTCAGTTGGTTAAGTTTTGACTTCTATACTCCATGAAATTTATGGAATATCCTTGATAATTGCGTTTCATCCAGTATCTTTTCATAAAAATATTCTTCTAAGCATTCTTGAATTTTACTCCACAAAGCAGTATCATGTTGACAATTTGGACGTTGTTAATTCTTGGATAAATTAATTCTTTAACTTGTTTTATTGAATTCTTATATCGTTGTCATCATCCTCACGTTTATAAAATGTTGAAAGTCATTTGTGGCCTGTAGTGCATAGATGGACTTGGTATGATTATGACCAGGGATTATTCGGTATAATCATGACCGTAATGTTACAAATGATGTGGTAAAAGTCCTCATTGGGCCGTAGTGCATTGATGGATAGTTGTTGGTATGATCATGACCATTAATGAATACACGAATATCCTTGGCCGTAGTGCAGGGGTGATTCGATGATGTGGATTATTTTATTAAGCTGAGTCCCAACGATAACAGTGTTGAAAAACCTTTTAAATCATAGAAGAAGTAGATTTTATTCTCTACTTGACTCTTTTAATGGATTGCTTGTTCCGCTGCAGTTAAACTTGATGTTTGTTATATTTTATCAGTTTAACACTGTTGAAGGCTAATGATAATTTATTCTGCATTATCTTAGTCATAATATTTCTTACTGGGCTAGTTGAGCTCACCCTTTCTTTCACTGTTCTCTTCAGGAAATTAGAATATAGCTGGGACGAGTCGGGGAACGGAGTGATGGACCAGATGATAGTATTAGTAGTCCTCACTATTCTATTAAATAGTGTGACTATAATTGTAATGAGGACTTCTTTTGAGTTTGTATAGTCTCTAGTAGATAATAATTGTATTCAAACTCACAGTTATGTTTTGTCGTATTGTACACGACAGTTGTATTAGTAAGTTGTATTTGTATTCTGTACCATGTATCTGACGACCCAAGATGGGTGATGTATACCTAATTTTGGGGGCGTCATAAATACAATCTCGATCGGAGGAATGGTAGAATCTAACGACTCAGCACCCCCCTGGCAGCCTCCAACTCAGCTATACACTGGTCCTGGAGCTTCTGAAATTGGTCCTGTAATTTATTTTATGACATTAAACATTAATGAAATCTTTATATCAACTACCTAATATTAATATTTATATCAGATAAATTTCTATTAGTCTTACCCGTATAGCTAATGCTGCGGGAGACATGCTAGAATCCTTCCGCGTGTGGGCTTTATTTTTTGTTATGTTATCTTATTTTATTATTTTAGTAATTTATTTTAATTTAATTTTATTTGTTTTATTTTAATTTTATTGAGCACTATTTTATTTTATTTATTTTATTTTATTGTAATTTATTATATGTTAAATTATTTTATTTTGTTAGTAATTTATTTTCATTTTATTTCATTTTTTTATTTTTGTTTTATTTTATTTTTTTATTTTGTTTTGTTTTATTTATTTATTTATTTTATGTTAAATTATTTTATTTTTTTAGGAATTTATTTGAATTTTATTTTATTTTTTTTATTTTTATTTTATTGAAAAACTAATTAAATAATAAATAAATATACTAAAAGGTAATTTTGTAATTAAAAAATTCTGACAAAAATTCCGTCCGAATTCTAACAGAAATAGCAAATATTATACAATTTGAAATCCAAATCAAGAAATAGAACATTCCAAATCAGATTATAACTAAATATAACATAATATCATCAATTTATATCCAAATCAGATTAATTATAGAAACATTAGTAGTTTATATTTTCAATTAATCAACACAAATATCCAAATCAGATTAATTATAGAAACATATCATAATATATATATAACTCTGATACATCAAACCCAAATCTCAGAACATATATAACCAAATTGAAACCAATTTACCCATTTCAGTCATCAATTCAGACCAATTATTCATACCCAAATCAAATTTCATATATACATACCTTGAAATAAACTGATGAGAATCGGATATAGAAATGAATGGATTGAAGTACTGTATACCAGGTGGCCGGAGTTGGGGGGTCGGTGGTAGGGGAGGGGGCTGTGGCAGGGAGATGGGGGTGTGGGGGCAGGGGGTACCAGGGGAAGAGGGTGAGCGGGAACCGAGAGAAGGGGTGGGTGGGTGGTGGGGGGGGGGACTGGGAGTGGGGGTGCTATTGGAAGAGAGAGAGAGTGTGAGAATGGAAGAGAGAGGAAGAGAGTTAGATGAAATGAGAGGCACTGGAGAAGAAGACAGGGAAATAGGTTTTTAGGGTTATTTTCGACGGAAATTCCGTCAGAGTTAAGTCTCTCGGAAATAACGTAACTCCGACGGAATTCCCTCGGAAATAATTCTTGTTCCGTCGATATTATATTTCGCTATGGCGGGAAGCTTGGCGCCATACTATTTTCGACCAACATAAGACGGACAGATTATTCTCTCGGAATTAAGCTAAATTTGACGGAATCCAGTCCGTCAGAAATAAGTCCGTCGGAATTAGTCTTTTTCCTTGCAGTGATAGTACCGAATAAGCCAGAAACCCTTGATAATAAGCAACAAAATTACTTAAAAATTCGCAAGTTCATAAAAATCAGAAAAACTTTAGACCACCCAGATAGATATTTCCCATGCATTTTCGGGCTTCAAATAGCCTACTCGAGAGTCGGTAGACAACATGCAGCAACAAGTTGGCGGTATACAATAATTGAATTAGTTGGAGATCGCATCAACAAATTGGTGAATGCACACAATCACGATGGTGGTGCAGAACCCTATCTTGATGGTGTATAATTTAATGATGATAACAAGTCGAGCGCTGAAGAGAGTATGAGGACAGACCAACCAAATTGTGGAGGTGGCAGAGGCGATCGTGTGATTGGTCGTGGTGTAGGTTGTAATAGAGACTTGGATCGCTATGGTGTTTTCGGTCAGCATAACAAAACTGATTATAATTAGGTAAAGGCTGAGATCCCTAATTTTTGTAGTTTTTTGGATATAGAGGGATTTTTAGATTGTATGCATGAAGTCGAGACTTTCTTTGATTTGATGGATATTCCTGATCATACGAAAGTTGGTTTGGTAGCGTATAAATTGAAGGGGGGAACATCTGTCTGGTGGAGACACTTGCAAAAAACTAGGCATAGTAAAGGGAAAGATTCGATTCGCGCTTGGCCTGAGTTGTGTTGCATAACATGGTTTTACCCACTGATTATCAACAATATTTGTTCCAGCAGTTTCCGGGTTGTGTTCAGAATTCGCAGACAGTTAATGCGTATACAGAGTAATTTCTACAGTTACAGGCTCGTTGTAATTTGCTAAACAGGTGACGAGGTATGTGAACGGGCTTTATTTGAATATTCAGTCCAGAATAGGGATGCAACAAATTTATACTTTGGATGAGGCGCGTCATCTAACTTTAAAAGAATAGACAGTAAAACCAAAATCATTCATATAATAATTTCAGGAGTAAAAGCTTCTAATTTACTTAGTTCCAGTGATGACGTCGACCCAAAAATATTGTTCCGATATAGGTTACAGATGGGGTCAATCGTGCTAAAAATAATATGTATGTCAAGTCAAGCGGAGAAAAGTGCTACAGGTTTGGGGAATCAAGTGATCGCTTAAACCAGTGTTCCAAGCCCCGTCATGATAGGGAGCAACGTAGTGGCAAAGTGGCATATGCAAATCAAGAGCATGAGTCAGATGATCCGCCGGAGGAGCAGTAGTGGGATAATTCAGATTTAGAAGACGTTAAGTTAGCTTATGAAGAAAGGAACTCGCTTAATCTTGTCGTTCTTTGGTTATTGTTGTCTCCTAAGCAGGAGGAACCTACCCAGCGAAATCGAATATTCCAGTTACAATGCTCAATAAATAAGAAAGTTTACAGTTTGATCATTGATATTGGTCGTTGCTAGAATATAATATCCAAGGTAGTGGTGGAACATTTGATGAATTTTCCTACTTCTTGACTTCCTAACCCTTATCAGATTGGTTATATAAAGAAGGGTTCGTCAATCAAGGTAACTGAAGTATGTGAAGTGCCTATTTTTTTTGGAAAATATTATCGAGATAAGATGGCTTGTGATGTAGTTGTTGTGAATGATTGTCATGTGTTATTGGGCCATCTATGGCAGCATGATGTTGATGTAACCCATAAAAGTAGACTGAATGTTATTATATTTTGGTGGAATAAAAAGAAGGTTGTTGTGATGCCTACTATTTATGTTCCTTCTTTTACGTCAAAGAACATGTTGAGTGTTTTAGCCATGGGGACTTCTTGGTTGATGCACGAGAGTCGAAGGTGATTTTTGGCATGAAAGTCAAAGACGAGCTAGACAACAAGGAGAAATCAGTTCCGAAGGAGATGGAGCAGTTACTTGATGAATTGTTGAAAGGACCGGATGAGTTGCTGCCCATGAGAGGCATTCAATATCATATTGAAAATAGTGAGCTCAACTAGCATAGTAAAGAATATTATGACTAAGATAATGTAGAACAAATTATCCTTAGTCTTCAACAGAAAAAAATCTGATAGAATACAATAGGCAACAAGTTTTAGATCAACAACAGCAGCGAAAATAGCAATCCATTAGAAGAGTTAAGTAGAGCATGATGTCTACTATCTTCTATGATTTAAAAGTCCATCATCAATATTTTATCCCTGTAACACCATTCAATAATTATTTCCAATCAACGAATTATCTATGCACTATGCCAAAGATAATCGTTTGTATCACCAGTGGTCATGATCATGTCAAACACCTGTCCATCTATGCACTATGGGCCAATGATGACTTTCACCACAAAACCTTTATCTGTAACATTAAAGGTCATGATTATATCAATATATAATTTCTGGTCATAATCATACCAATCAACAGTCCATCTTGACACTACGGGCCAAAGATGACTTTCACCATAATATAAGCATGAGGATGATGTCAATGATATAAATAATGAATCAAGTGAGATCAATGATAAATATTAGAGATTTATAATTTAATTTAACTAGAGTTCAAGAATATCCAAATTGTCAACATGATCACTAATTATGGAGTAAAATTTAAAAATGATATTTAAGATTCAAATTTTAAAAGATAATTTTGACAAAGAAAATAAACTAAATTCCATCGTGAATAGTACTCTGAAATGTATAGTACCCCGGATAAATAGTACTTCGGCATAAATAGTACCCCAGATGAATAGTACTCTGGTATGAATAGTACCACGGATGAATAGTTTCCCATAAAGATTAAAATTTAATAAGAAAGTTTAGACCAATATTTCAGTAAAATGATATTAGATGAAGCGGAAAGTTCAAGGAATTTTTAATCATTTTAGGAATTATAGAAGCAATACTTACCTTAGTAAGTTTAAATTTACGAATATGAAATGAAATAATATCACTTACATAATATAAAGTATGAAAGAAAATTGTGATGCCCCCAAAATAGGTCTACACAACCTATTCTGAGTCGCCAAATAAATGGTACAGAATTTAAATACAAATTTCTTATATATAACTATTAACTGTCGTGTAAAATATGACAAAACATAAGCTTTGAGTTTCAATACAAATATTGTCTTGTAGGCAATATTTAAACTCAAATAAAGTCCTCTTTACAATTATTGTCACACTATTTTATAGAATAGTGAGGACTACTATAGTAACCATCTTGGACCATCACTCCACTCCCCAACTAGTCTCAGCTATAATCTCATTTCCTGAAGAAAATAATGAAAGAAAAGGGCGACCTCAACTAGCCCAATAAAGAATATTATGACTAAGATAATGTAGAATAAATTATCTTTAGCCTTCAATAGGGAAAAAATCTGATAGAATACAATAGACAACAAGTTTTAGATCAACAACTGCAGCAGAAATATCAATCCATCAGAAGAGTCAAGTAGAGAATGATGCCTACTATCTTCTATGGTTTAAAAGTTCATCATCAATATTTTATCCATGTAACATCAATCAGTAGTTATTTCAAATCAACGAATTATCTATGCACTACGAGCCAAAGATATTCGTTTGAATTTCTAGTAGTCATGATCATGCCAAACACCTGTCCATCTATGCACTATGTGCCAAAGAAGACTTTCACCACAAACCTTTATCTGTAACATTAAAGGTCATAATTATACCAATACACAATTTCTGGTCATAATCGTACCAATATATTAACAGTCCATCTTTGCACTATGAGTCAAAGATGACTTTTGCCACAATATAAGCATATGAGGATGATGACAATGATATAAAGAATGAATCAAGTGAGATCAATGATAAATATAAGAGATTTATAATTTAATTTATCCAGAGTTCAAGAATGTCCAAATTGTCAACATGATCACCAATTGTGGAGTAAAATTCAAAAATGATATTTAAGATTCAAATTTCAAAGATAATTTGGACAAAGAAAAGAAACTAAATTCTGTCGTGAATAGTATCCCGTATGAATAGTATCCCGACATGAATAGTACCTCGGATGAATAGTGACATGAATAGTACCCCGGATGAATAGATTAAAATTTAATAAGAAAGTTCAGACCAATATTCCAATGAAATGATATTAGATTAAGCACATACTATTAAGGATATTCTACTAATTTCAGGGATTTTCACCATTTCACAATAAGGTTATGGAAACAAACAATAATTTTATACCATAAATGGAGAAAAATATGAAAGAAAACGATATCCCTTGACAAGTATAAAAGAAATGATATCCAATACGAGTATGAAATAATATACGAAACTACAAATAGATTTTTACCTGTCATGCGTTAATCTGCGTAGACAAATCATTTTCACAACTTAATAAAGAATGAATACGTATGATTATTCACCAGGCATGCAGTAATCCGCGTAGACATGTTATTCCTACAGATTAATAAGAAACAGAATGATAACTCTTATGAGTATGAAGAAAATAACATCCTTTACCTTAATAGGAAATTAAATCTGAATGGTATAGCAGAGATTATCTTGAAAAAATTCTGCACTATTAGCTATACTAAAAATATTCTTATACTAGAAAGAAATACGCACAATATTATAGAAGAAGGATTCTTTGATTCTGGTGTGATTTTTATTTCTTAACTAATCATCTTATTTATAAGAGAATGACAAGGCACTATTTAATCACGGATGAACAGTCAAATTTTGGACGAATTCACGGGCAAAAATCTGATCTTTACTATTCATCATTGTGCAATAAAATATTCTAATAAAATAAAAATTTTATATATATTATAATATATTCTATTTATATTCTAATAAAATAAATAACTTTATATATATTAAAAATAGTATTTTGTATTATATAAAAAGTTTTCTGTTTTATTACTATTATAATAATAAAAAAAAAATTGAGATAACTGTCTACCGACGATTTGATAAATTGGCACATGGGGGTCCATAGAATAATAAGTCAAATTTACAACAAACGCTTCATGACAAACCCCTCTATTTATATTAAAAATTGAATAAATATCTACCACAAATCACTTATCTTCAATCAACACATTTTTAATCTTTCAATAATTATTCATCATTATTATTATAACTCACAATATTGACAATCAGATCGTTCTCAAGAAAGAGGGAGCTTTTCGATAAGAATTTCTACTTATTGGCGTGCAATTAAATAACCTAACCCCTTTTCTCGACAGAACTTTTTAGACATTGTCAATAATGCAAATAATAATATGAATAACTGTGTCGTCTCAATTATTGATTTAATAATATAAAATATTATGTAGATGATACTATAACAATAATTGAATCAATAATATGAGATACTATGCAACAACCACTGTGGCAATTATTGAATAAAATTGAGTGACTTCTTACGTAAGCATCAATAATCAGAGATATTATTCAATACCAAGTGTTACTATGCAACAACGCGTATTACTTTACTTTTATCACCGCGTATTTCAACAGTTTAACGGTAAAAGTTTTGCTGCTAATTTTGTCGCTTTCTTTATCTGATAGTTATTCCGTTGTGGGGTCCACTAATGATTGCGCCGTCGTACGAATATTCCCCAACAAAAATAATATTTTTCGACCAAACGAATATTTTCTGACCAAATGCATATTGCCCGACAAAATAAATATTTTATAACAACTTGCTTATTTTGTAAAATTTGCACATATCACCCATAACTATAGCATTTAATAACTTATCACCTTACTATTTAGAATAATATTTAGAGAAATCTAAATTTTTATTCATAAATGTTAGGGTCTTACAACTCCCTCTTTATGAAATTTCGTCCTTGAAATTGATGTACGTACCTGGTATGTCGAAGAGATGAGGATACCTTATTTTTATTTCATATTCTAACTCCCAGGTCATTTTCTCAATTTCATGGTTTCTCCATAAAACTTTTACTTGAGGTATAACCTTTGAGCGTAGAATATGTTTAATACTACAGTTGCTAGGTCGGACGGCATCGTTTTCAATAATTGGATATGGTGCCATTTTTAGTTCAAACATAATTGGATACGGTGCCATTTTAATTCAAACATAACTGAATACGGTGTAGATAAAATGACGCCGCTGAAGGTATTAATCATCAGTTGTTTAATACTGCGGTCGCTAGGTATAGAAAATGACGACTTGACTCCAAACAAAATTTTATGTTGTTCCATATTGCATCCAAACAAAATTTTAAGTTGTTCCATCTTGTCCATCTGATATTTTTCAAAGCAATCAAACAACTTAAGCGACAATCGTTGCAGCGAATTTGAGACGAAAGCAACAAATCAAAAGGAGTTCGACAAATCCTCCAACATATATGTATGGTTGTGTTTATGTCAAATTTGAAGTTTATTTTTTGTGCATTAAAAATCTATGTTGTACACTTTAAGAGTTGATAGATGTTTAGTTTGTTTTTGTTCATTTCTCCAAAAATTTATAGGTTGTTTACTTTAAGAGTTAATGGTGCTTTATCTATGTTATTTTTATGTTGTTTGTGTTATTGATAAATCTTTATTTTGGCTGTGTTACTTACAGAAATGAAATTCAATCCCGGACCCACTATCAACACTTTGTTGTGGGATCAACTAAACCACATTTCAATAGCCGTATGGGACAATCCCCATTACATTAAATCATTAAGAACCGATGAGAGTGGACGTTCATTGGAAGTGTGGGTTTTAAGTGACCCCCAAAAAGAATTATTACGCGATTGGGATTTTAGGGTATTTACAAATACTAATGTCTGTAACCAATTAGACACTTTGTTGATAGAAGTATTAGTGGAGTGTTGGCATAATGAGACCAATACATTTCACTTCCCGACTGATGAAACCCTTGAAGATGTACATTTCATTGTAGGATTACCGGTTATGGGGCATCCTATTACATGTACATTACTTCATTACCCTAAACAGTACTTTATTGATAGCGAATTTAGTCAATATATTGTGGGGGATGAGAAAGTGTATACTCGAGGGGGCATTTTTGCCAAGTTCTGGTAGATGTTGATTGGGAAACTGTTGTGATTTACACAAAAGCATACATAATGTTTATATTGGGAAATGTATTATTTGCATCAGTAAACCGCGACGTCATATATGCGAGGTATCTTTTATTTTTAAAGGATATTAATAAAGTAAGTGATTATGCATGGGGAGCTACGGTGTTGGCTTGTTTGTTCCGCAGCTTACATAAAACAACCCACCTTGACTCTAAAAGCTTTTCTAGGTGTTTAATCCTTCTTCAGGTATTATATTGTCTCTATACCTTCATGTTTATTTAAATTGATATTGTTGGTTTTTTAACTTCAAATCTTTTGACACGATGTAGGCCTACGAACCTCTGTCACTCGGTAGGTCTAATTATGCATGACGGGTCGATCATTTGTTCCCCCGCGCAAAAGCATGGGCCTACAAAAGAAAAATGCATACTGTGAAAGAGGCAAGAAGACATATCCCCATCACAACCAAATCTTTTTACCGGAGGGAATTTGATGGGATGACAGATGCTATGGTACGCTGGATGCCGTATTCACATTTCAATCATCTTACGGCACAAAGGTATCAGGCAGCTTGGTATAGTGGGCCCTCACGTATTCCCCTCATTTGGCTCGACGTAGTTGAATTCTAAATGCCAAATCGTGTATTAAGACTATTTGGGGAAGTGCAAGATATTTCGCCCGACCCGATATATATGATCGAACTGCACCAAGAGCAGGAAAAGATCCGCTCAGTTGATTATATCGAGTTACGGAGCGAATACATCGTCACGTGGTATGCATGGCACGATATTATATTAGATTGTATGGTCTCTATAAGGCAAGAGATTCCTCTTGGCAACTACCTCAGCTGGTATAGGTAGATGACTCGTCTGAGAATAAGCCGCCCACAAATCTAACCAGACGATACATATACACCGCGTGCCTTCTTTAGTCAGTACGAAGTTTCTTTGTAATATTTCATACATTGTACATCTATAATGAAATTAAATATGATTTACTAATCAAATATATCCTGTAATATACGGATAGAGGACGCCTGAGATTGTATTCAAAACCTTCTGTCAAAACCACATGTGCACAACCGTCGCTATGTGTACAAAGATTGGTATGTAAGGTTGATATTGTTTAATGAAAAGTATTGGGGAGTTTATGAAGATTCCAACAAAACCATCCCCAACGTTCCAGAAGATCAGTTGACGCAGGAAACGCCATATTCCACTTTTAATACATTTAGTCAACACAGTCAAGGATCCCCTTATATGCCCGAGATCCAATTAGACGCTGAAGAGGAACACCCATCATATATATCACCTCCCCCGCCTTACATGCATCAGTGGATTTCGAATGTTGTCATTAACATTGCGGATCACTTTCAGCCGATGCAGTTGACCCCAATATTAGAAGAAACTCCCGGCCCACAATCATATTCAGAGCATATTCGTGATGGGGAGGAGGGCATGTCTACAATTTATCCTTCATGGCTACAAAGTGATCAGTCAGGATACCGTAAGAAGAATAATGTCAAACCACTTAAATTAGAAAAGGTAGACTGGCTAAACCGGAATTGGTTTTCTGATGTGGTAGATTCAACACAGCTTCCTCTTGTCGGTCCTGATAACGAGTATCAATTGGTCCATAAGAACCTCCGTAGTCTTTTCCCAGGGAACGAAATATGGGATCAGACAATCAACGTGTATCTCAGTTTGTTGAAGTTACGCGAAGATTGTCTATGACATGGCTTACCCGACAGAAATAAATTTTATTTCATGCCTTGTTTTTTTTCAATTACTAAAACAATGGTGGTTGTCATACCGCAAACTAAGTCTAACACAAAAGAAGGAATATGATGTCGCCAAGGTGGCGCCCTATTTTTTCAACCAAGGAGCCTAACCTCAAATGGCAGACTGTGATTTTGTCTTCCTTCCAGTTAACCATAAAAAGTCCCATTATTTTTTATTTGTTGTAGATATTAATAGATGGCGAATTATGCTTATCGATCTTTTATACGATGACGTACCTGTTGACAAAATTTCATATCTTTATCAATTAGAGCTAGAATATGTGGTACGTCCTTATTGATAACGATGTCATTTTCCAAGTACATGTATGTTATATTGTTGAACTAACTAGTTTGTTTTTGTTTTTTAAAGTGTGACTTTATTGCAAATGCAATACGAATATTCAACCCTGAAAAAAAATTCCCAAATAAAAGGATGTCTTGGGCATTCAAGTCAGTCCGACCTAAACATAAAAATTATGTGGATTGCGGAGTCTACATAATGAAGTATGTAGACTACCTTGTCCAAGTCATAGCTTTAGGGCAGTTCAACTGGCCTGAAGAAGATGTGTCATTATTTAGGTATAGAATTTCCCATGAATTGCGTAAACATAGGGCTAGGGAGGTGGACTATATTTAACTTGTACATTGTAAAATTTAATATCCCGATGATGAGTATGTAATGCGATATTATGTGCAGCTCAAATAACTCTGCGTTAATTGAAATAAATACTATTGATTCAGCCAGATGACAAAATGTTATGTAAAACAGGACAATTAATTTCTTACCTTTACCGATTAACATTCCCATTATTTTATTATTTTTATGTCGGGTATCGGAACGATAACGTTATTCACTCGAGCAAATGGTCATTTGTTAAAAGATGTCGGGTTTTGAAATGATGGCGTGATGCACTCGGGAAAATTACTGATTTCATAAAAGATTTTGTTTTTCGGGATGATGATGTTATTCACTCGGGAAAATTATTGATTTGATAAAAGATTTTGTTTTTTGGGACGATGGCGTTATTCACTCAGGTAAATAACTAATTTGATAAAAGATTATTTTTCGGAACGATGGCGTGATGCACTCAGGCAAATTACTGATTTGATAAAAGATCGCAATTTTCAAAACAATGACGTGATTCACTCGGGCAAATTATCAATTGTTAAAAGATGTCGGGTTTTAGAACGATGGCGTGATTCACTCAGGCAAACATTAATTTGTTAAAAGATGTCGATTTTTAGGACGATGGAGTGATGCACTCGGGCAAATATTAATTTGTTAAAAGATGTCCATTTTCGGGACGATGTCATGATTCACTCGAGAAAATTGTCATTTGTTAAAAAGATGTCGGGTTTCGAAACGATGGCGCGAGGAAATATTAATTTGTTAAAAGATGTTGGTTTTCGGGACGATGACATGATTCACTAGGGCAAATTGTCATTTATTAAAAGATGTCGGGTTTCGGAACGATGACGTGATGCACTCGGGCTAACATTAAATTGTTAAAATATGTCGTTTTGGTAGATGATGACGTGATTCAGACGGGCAAATATTAATTTGTTATTTTAATTTTGGGTTTCGGAACTATGGCTTGATGCACTCGGAATATATTTATATTTATGTCAGATATTATCACTTGTTAAATGAAATCAGTCCATACACAAAATTAAATCCATAATAATTCTTAGCATTGACAATTATATGTTTAAAAAAACCTATAACAAACACTTCTTTACACAAAAGCGAATTTGATATCGTTCATAAAATTGAAATTTATAAAAATTATGGAATCAATATCGGCTGTCCGAATCCTCTTCTCCATCTGAGCTTTAGCTTCTTGGTATCCCTCACCGAACTAACGAACGATGTTATCGGTAAGCTCTTTCGACTGCTTATATCCATCGATGACCTGTTGCTGGATGGCGTCGTTTAGAAGGCCTTCTTTCATTATTCTTTCGTAATCCTCTTTTAATTATTTTTTGGCTTCGACCAAGTTTATTAATCTCAGTTCAGCGTCCTTCCCGTGCTCTTCGAGATCAATATTTTGTTTTTGAAGATCATCGTTCTCCGCATTCACTTCATCCAATTCCCCGAGTAAACGAGCATTTTCATTTTTTATGGTTTCCATTACTCGCTCCAGATCTTGGGAATGGCAAACGATTTTGGCATGACAACTTTTCTCGGTTTACAGACTGATCTTCATATTTTTCAACTTCACCATTTAGGCGTTCATTTTCAACCTCCAGCGTCTTCTTTTTTGCGTTGATAGTTGGTAGACGACGAAGAGCTCAAGCGAGAGTAGCTGTAGCCTGAAATGACAAATGTTGATTAGGAATAATAGACTAACTTAAACGAGAACGATATGTTATGCATAAATACTTGTTTATGGACTTACCCGTCCCTGATATTTGGCACTCTTGCTCATGAGTTGTTCAATAGAATCCTCTTCGAACCTCTGGTCGTCTGTCGAAAGGGAGAGCGGATCGTGAAGGTGGAAAAGGGTAGTTCTCGGGTTCATCGGGCCACATTGTTAGTGGCGTTAGTTTTGTTGATTGTGGTGCAGAAGCATCTATCGTTTATGTAGACGTCGGTTGGAGCACGTGTATGGTTTCGATGACTTATTTCTTTTGGGAAGGATCGACGGTAGGTGCTTTAATCTCTTTCCTTTTAGCGGTCTTTTTGGGAGTGGTGTGAAGGGCAGTATCTGTGCTGGTGGTTTGTTTGGATGAGTAAGAAGGGATAGTTGGGGAAGATGCTTTCTTTTTCTTGAGTATTTTCTTGTCAAACATTATTCTTTTCATCGTGGCGGTTTTTTTTTCACATTCTTTCCCAAATGTGGTATGGGCATCGGGACGGAGGAGATCGACGAACTACATAGAGCTTTCGTGTGACACATCCTGTTGACCGTTGGAAACCTGACCGCACATGACTTTTACAGTTCAAGGATCGACCCATTTGGTGAAGAGGTGTGTGTCGAGTCTCTTAATATAAAACAAGAGTTTGTGCCACCCCTTATTTCTAGAAGGGATTTGCATCCAAGTACGCTTGGTGTGATGTTTCTTTAACTACATGAAGCATGTTTCTTGGGATATCTGGAAGTTGAATATCTGGAAGAGTAGGTCATTGCATGGTGGGATGCCACAGTCGTGGCAGAAGGCGATGAAGCATACGATGTGAATATATAAGTTCGGCACTAGTTGTGCGAGCCCGAATCCTACGAAATTGAGGAAGTCAGAAATGAAATCATGAAGGGGAAAACGGACCCTGTATTTGAAAGTATGTTGCGTAATAGCCACCCATCCGTCTGGACTTTGATACATTCTTTCATTTGGCTCCAGTACGCGACGGTGATAGACTAGCGGGATTTGATACCGTTCGCGCACTTCAGAAAGTTGTTTCCTGGTGATGGTAGACTTTGTGTTGGTGTGGGTGTATTTTTTTTGGAGGAATATTATTTTAACAAATTCATATCGGCTATTTTGGAATCGGTTTTAGCCGGCAAATGGGTGTCTTTAGGGACTCTGACTATTTTAATCTTGGTGATAAGTTTTGTATTACTGTCGCTGGTAGCTGTTTGAGGTTGTGAGGAGCCGAAATTAGCTATTATGATCGATCTGGAGTTAATAGGAGCTGTGTTGGTGTGACCAGAGAAGGGGAGTGGTTTCAAAATATGAAAATTGATTGTAAGCGGTTGTTTTTGGGGAGAAAGAGATACATATGATGTGAAAAACTTTTTATCTTACGAACGTTTCCCCATATACGGCGCTGGTATTATGATAGTGGGCCTTGTATTGTAACGTGGCTTAAATCTAGGCGTACGTTAACTTGTATGGTGTGGTAATGATGATCGTGGGTCCTTGTTTGAAACGTGGAATAAGCGAGGGCTTTAACTTACTTTTGTTCTGGATAAAACGGTGTCGTTCATAAGTACTACGTATTTCCGCGGAACTAAACTGTGTTTCTTGACTATTATAAC
This sequence comes from Panax notoginseng, assembly GCA_016801055.1. NCBI lineage: Eukaryota > Viridiplantae > Streptophyta > Magnoliopsida > Apiales > Araliaceae > Panax > Panax notoginseng. The sequence continues at coordinate 45,513,561 of CM029022.1, forward strand.
CCTAATTTCAGATGAGGCCCATATACTCTCTTTTATTATTCAAGGGGACAATCAGCTTAAGAGGGCATATCCTACTGCGTAACCATAACTCCACACAATCATGTCATCGGTAAGCTCTAATTTGGGTGCTAATTACTAATTCATTTGCTTTGTCATGAATTTATTTGCTGAAGAATCATTTCATTCACTTTCAAGCACTTCAGAAAAATTGTATAATTTGAATGATGTCACAAGTTTATGTGACGATACCATTCCGTATGTTGGTCAAATATTTGATACGTTGGAAGATGCTGAATTTTTTTACAGAAAATATTCGAAACGTGTTAGTTTTGAGGTCAGGATAAAAACTAGTAGAAAACATATTAGATCTAAAGATTTTTGTTGTAGATTGTATCAATGTAGTAAAGTTGGGAGTATGGTTGTTAAGAAAAGAGAGATTGTCACTGATGACGAAGATAATAATGTGGTTAAGGGAAAGCGGATGAGGGACTCGATTGATAGAACAGACTGTAGGGCAAGATTTTATGTTGTGCATGAGTAAAGATAAATGGTTTGTGTCCACTCTTGAACTGAATCACAATCATGATTTTGTGTTCCCAAGCAAAGTTTCACAAATTTAAACACACAAAAATATTTTGGGACTACTCAATGATCTGATTGAAACCCTTAATAATGTTGGGATTGGTCCAAGTAGGATGATGAATATTTTTAGTTCATTGGGAGGAGGTACGAGCAATGTTGGGTTGTCTGAAACGAATGTGCGAAATATAGTTAGAGATATTAGACGTGATAATATCATTGCAAATGATGCATAGGTTGTAATAGATTACTAGAGAAAGTTGTAGCTTGAGAGCTTGAGCAAATTTTATTTTAGTGTAAAACCAGGCGTGGATAATCATATCGGATGTATTGTGTGGGTAGATTATCCGTCAATAGTTGCATATGGAAATTTTGGTGACGTTTTTACGTTTGATATCACATACCGAACAAACAAGTATTCCATGCCATTTGCTCCTTTCACGGGTGTAAATCATCATTATCATTCTATATTTTTTGGGTGTGCACTATTGAGCGATGAGACTGAGGATACATATGTATGGTTGTTTGAACTGTTTCTTGAAGCAATGAATGCCAAACATCCAATAACCATTGTCACTAATCAAGATCGTGTTATGTCGAATACGATTGCTAGGGTTTTTCCTAATACACATCATGCATTATGTACTTGACACATTAGCAAAAAATTCCCAAAAAAACTCGGTCATATCTATTCCCCGCATCTAACTTTTAAGTCAGACTTTAACTACTACGTGTTTAAGTCTTTGACTATTCAAGAATTTAAGGACAGATGGAATTTGTTGCTTGAGGATTACGGTTTGCAGGATCAAGAATGGTTGAAATCTCTGTATGAAGTAAAAGAGAAATGGATTGGGGTTTATTTGAAGAATTTCTTCGCAGCAGGAATGATGACGACGTCTAGGAGTGAAAGTATGAACAATTTTTTTGATGAATATGTAAACACTTCCACGGGGATTAGAGATTTTGTTTTCAAGTTCCAAAAAGCCATTGAGAAGCAGTACATAAGAGAGAAACAAAATGATTATCTGACGGTCAGTCATGCAAGAAAATTCCTTTTTGGAGATCCATTAGAGATGCATGCAGCTAAGATATATACCAAGGAGATGTTCCGGCGTTTCTAGATTGAACTGAAAAAGTCGTACAAGTTAACTTCAAAGAAGGTGCATGAGTTGTCAACTCCTGATTCAAAAACCTGCTTGGTGTTCAAAGTGATGGATCCTGAATCTAGTCATAGGTATTTCACAGTTGCGTAATATATCGAATCCAGGATGGCGAAATGTAATTGTAAACAGTTTGAACATTTTGGTAAAATATGCCATCACATTATTAGACTTCTAAGTTCAAAGAACTTGGTTTAGATACCTGAAGATTTTATACACAATTGATGCACTCAAGATGCTAATAAAACGAGCAGTGTGGCCCCGTACGTTCTCCCATCTGCAATAGATTATGTTGACACATAAACTGGTCAGTTCAATCACATACAAAAACGATTCGATCTGTTTGTGTTGGATGTTTTATCCTCTAAAGAAGCCACATAATATATTCTCCAATTGCTAGATCGGGAGCACAAAATTGTTCACGACTTCCCTGCAGAAGGTGTGAAAGCAAGACCAGACGAGAATGTGCAACATGTTATCAATAATGGGGCCAATACGGAATTTCCTGATGATGTATGATGATACAGCTGCTTCCAATGATCCTGTGTTTGATCCAATATGTTCGGAGACAAAAGGTCAAAAAGAAGCGACACGGCTGAAAAGTGTTATCGAACAATTGTCGGGTCAAAAACCACTTCGAAAGTGTACAATATATGCATGCTTTACAAACCACGATAAGCAAAACTATTATAAAGCTTTAGCGTTGAAAAGGCCAGAATCAACATAAATTCATTTCTTTCGATTTATTATGACATTTTGATACAAATAAAGTGTTATTATTTGCTAATCAGATGTCTCTGTATGTATGTAACGCCCGGTAACTGCATGTATCTATCCTGTAAATGCCACAATAAGCGGAATCATTAAACTCCGAATGGTTAATATCTTCATTGTGTGCCCGCAGTATTAAACTGCGGACGAAACCTTTCAGAAGTGTTGATACTATACAACGTCGTTTAAATCAAAGATATTTTCATACGGCATCGTTTTATATACCTAGAGTCCGCGGTAATATATTTAACAAAATGTCAAATTACATGTTTCAGTATACATCGTTCGATCTGTAATGGAGGGGCATTTTGGTCATCCGTCCCGTCCACAGTATTAAAATGCGTAATAATGAAAACTAAACCGCGAACGGGGTCTCTCTAAAACCGCTCGATCTTCGGACGGAGGGTCGTGATGTGTTGTAAGGCTAGACTCTTTTTTACAATGTTTGTTATGGATCGGTCCGATATATATATATATATATATATATATATATATATATATATATATATATATATATATATATATATGATCAGGTCCGGACTCCTGGACTATAATAAAATCTGGACTTTTTTTTCTTTCTTTTTTTTGCTTTTTTTTTAAAACAACTAAAATAAAATAAAATTATAGAACTTGAATTTTTACATAATATTTTGGATATGATCTGTACAGACATGTTTTGATATATGTATCCAAATCACTCCCAAAACACTGTATTATGTAAAAATTAAAATTCCATAAATTTCTTTTTTAATTGTTTTTAAAAAAAAAGCAAACAAAAAAAAATTGGATCGAATTTTAACCTGTCCGGGCTCCCGGACAGGATTATCTCTGTATATATATATATATATATATATATATATATATATATATATATATAAAAGATAAAAAATTTTGAGAAAAAAAAAGTCCACAAAAAATTTTAGAATAGCTAGGATGAAATGAAAACCATTAAAATTGATGAAGGGGAGGGATGAAAGAGTGAGAAAAAAGAAGGGATAAAAGGTAGGGTGTAAGACCCCAACTTTTATGAATAAAGATGAATTTTTTATAAATATCATTTTTGAATATTATGGAGTGAATTTGATATAATGTTATAGTTATGGGTAATATTTATAAATTTTGTAAAATACGCAAGTTGTTATATAATATTCGATTGGTCGGGGAATATTCGTTTTAACAGAAAATATTCGTACGACGGCACAATCATTGGTGGACTCTACAACAGAATTATTGTCGGATTGAGAAAACGATAAAAATATATTTTTATAAAATAACGACGAAAGTTTTACCGTTAAACTGTAAGAATACCCGGTGGTTAAAATATAGTAATACGCGGGGTTGCACAGTTACACACGGTATTGCACAGTATTTTTGAATTATTAATTCTTACGTAAGAAGGCACTACTTAATAATTGTTACAGTAATTACTGTTCAATATTTTATTTTATTGATTCAATAATTACTGCGTTGATATTTTATATTATTGTTGTTTCAATAATTATCACTACACAGTATTTTCCATTATCAAGTCAATAATTCATATTATTTGAATAATATTATTAGATAGCATTATTGACAATGTCTATAAAGTTCTGTCAAGGAGAGGTTTGGTCACCTAATTGCGTGTCAGTAAGGAGAAATCCTTATCGGAAAGCCCCCTCTTTCCTGAGAACGGTCTGGTTGTCATTATTGTGATTCTGTAATTTTATTTGTGAATAATTAATTATTAATTTATATGATAAGGAAATATTTATTTTATGTGGACATAAATGATGGATAGGAAAATATTTATTTTATGTGGTTATAATTGAAGGAATTAATGTTGAGGTGTTTTATCAGTATTTTGTCGGATTGGAAGTATTAAAAAATTAAATCGGTGTTCTTAAAGCTCTATTGCGTGAGTTATAATTTTAATCCGACCTTTGGATCGTTGTGATTTTTGGATATGTTATGCATATATAAGTTGAGTACATGTCCACAAATTTTGAACCGTAAAAAATTAACGTATGATTTGTTATGAATTTTAAGAGGTGTTGAAAATTATCTGTTTGTGAAATTCGAATATTTTTTGTTTGGAATTTGGAAAAACTTTCTTCTGCAAAGTTGTAGAGAATTCGATTTCGTGTGGAATGAAAATAAAATTCGTATTTTTCTAATAAAAGGCTATTTATTATGAATTATTGAAGTTTTGAAAATTAAAATATTTTTATTAAAAATATGGGTGGGCCCCACTTTTGGTTGTTGGAAAAGGTGGCTGATTTTAGGGAGCCCCACTTGTGGTGGCTGAAATTTTTTCAAAGAAGTGTGCATAGAAAAAAAAATTAATATTATTTTATTATTTAGTCTCCTATTGCGTTCTAACATTTTTCTATAAATAGGCGCTTAAGTTAGAATTAAAAATCACACCACAATCAGAGAATTCTTCTTCTATAATATTGAGCATATTTCTTTAGAGTTTTAGAAAGTTTTGAGCGTAGAAAACAGTGAAAGTTTTCTTCAAGAATATCCCTGCTATACCAGTTAGAATACTCTTCTTTTTAAGGTAAGGGATGTTATTTTTGTTCAATATTCGCTTGAAATACTATTTTCTTCCATACTCTATAGTATGTAAGTAATATTATTTCGTTTCAGATTTCGAATTCTATATTCATTTTGTTAAAATTTTGGCTTCTAAACTCCATGAAATTAGTTGAATATCCTTGATATTTGCACTTCATCCAATATTTTTTTATGGAAATATTATTCTGAGCATTCTTGATAAGTTTCAACTTTTTCATGCCGGAGTTCTATTCACGGGGTTACTATTCCCGAAGTACTATTCACTCGAGTACTATTCACCCGAGGTACTATTCATGATAAAAATTGATTTATTTTCGGTCCAAATTATTTTTGGTGCAATAATATTCTTGAATTTTACTCCACAAAGCGGTATCATGTTGATAATTTGGACGTTATTGATTTCTGGATAAATTAAATTATAAATCTTTAAAAATTTATCCTTGAACTTATTTTATTAAATTCTTATATCATTGTCATCATCTTCATGCTTATATTATGTTGAAAGTCATCTGTGACCTGTAGTGCATAGATGGACTTGGTATGATTATGACCAGGGATTATTCGGTATAATCATGACCGTAATGTTACAAATAATGTGGTAAAAGTTCTTATTGGCCCGTAGTGCATTGATGGACAGTTGTTGGCATGATCATGACCATTGATGAATACACGAATATCCTTAGCCCGTAGTGCATGGATAATTTATGGTCGTGATGAATATCCTTGGCCGTAGTGCAGGGATGATGTGGATTATTTATTAAGTTGAGTCTCAGCGATAAAAGTGATGAAAACCTTTTAAATCATAAAAGATAGTAAATTTTATTCTCTACTTGACTCTTCTAATGGATTGCTTGTTCCGCTGCAGTTAAACTTGATGTTTATTATATTTTATCAGTTTAACATTGTTGAAGGCTAACGATAAATTATTCTGCATTATCTTAGTCATAATATTTCTTACTGGGTTAGTTGAGCTCACCCTTTTGCTTTCATTGTCCTATTCAGGAAATGAAAACGTAGTCGAGACTAGTCGAAAAACGGAGTGACGGTTCAGATGATAGCATTAGTAGTCCTCACTATTCTATGAAATAGTGTGATAATAATTGTATTGAGGACGCCATTTAAGTTAAATACTGTCTAGAAGACAATATTCGTTTTAAAACTCTCAGTTTATGTTTTGTTGTATTTTACACGATAGTTGTATTATTAAGTTGTATTTGAATTTTGTACCATGTATTTGACGACTCAAGATGGGTGATGTATACCTATTTTGGAGGCGTCACATGGGGAATGCATGGTAAATGGAATTTGTACTAGAAGTACATCATTTAATTACTTCAGCTTAAATCATTGCTCAACTTTAGATTCATTCAAGTTTAAATATCTAGTAGATGTGAATCATACTATTTCGCAAGAAAAAAGTCGCAATTTAATACTTTGAAATCAATTCCCAAAATTTTAAAAACTATAGTTGGTGGGATTCATGTTTAAAAAAATAAAAATTGTATTAATCTGTATATTTAGATAATTTATGATAATTATGGTTGTAATGAGTTTACTAATATGCGCACATATATGATTCAGTATCAAATTACTCGGTGTACATTGTTTGCAAGATAAGTGATTTTATATGTACAAAGTATGCACAACAAATTGTACATAAATAGAAGGAATAAAGGTAATTAATAGATTTTAACATTTAAACTATTAATTAAATTTATTAGTTTTTTAAATATTTTTTATTATAACATAAATTTATTCTTTGTATATATATATATATATATATATATATATATATATATATATATATATATATATATAATCTGATAAACGAATTGGTTCGTTAACAAACCGGCTATAGATATTTTAGCTTCTACGAACATTCAATAATAACTGACAAGAGGCATACCGGAAAAAGGTTGACATCAAATCAAAACATTTTGTATTGGAAATGAGCATGTGTACAAATTAGTCCAAAACATCAAATCAAAACATTCATTAAGTGCAGGAGGTTTAGGTAATACTAATAACACATTCTGCTAGTAAGACTAGCGGACAGATACTTTTCATATTTCGATTATTTCTTTAAATGGTCTGAGTGGGGGGCATAATCGACTTAAAAATATTTTAAATCTGTCCGCTAGAATTATTAGCGGACGGCGAATATCATTTTATAATTTGGACCGTTTATATTTCTAATAGAAGGTATAGATGTTATATGTCACTTTTTGATCTATACCAAATAGATATTATGGATCATTCTCCATGTATATATATATATATATATATATATATATATATATATATATATATATATATATATATATATATATATATGTTATTATATGTGGTAACCGACTGCCATGAACAACGACTGAAGAGATAATTATTGAAATAGTATCCGTCAGAATCGATTGTCACAGTGTGTGTGATTTATCAGCAATTTCCACCCTTTAATTAAAGAAACAAGTCTAGAAAATGACAAAAATCGTGACCACATATACATACATTTTACATTATTTCCCGTTCCCCACTACCCCTCGCTTTCCTCCTTATAGGCCTATATATACACAGTGGCGAAACCAGAACCTTTTTGTAGGGGGGTCAAAAATTTTTAACCAAGCGGCGACGGGCGGCAGGCTGCAGGAGTTGATTGAATTATAATTAAGGTTTCTGCAGAAGCTCTTAAGAGTTGAAAATACAGAGGAGGAGAATCCGAAAAATTTGATGGAAGAATTCGAAACTGTAGAGAGGCTAGAGCGAAAACTGGTTGAGTTGGAATTATTGCAACAGCAGTTGTAGTTAATGTTTTGGGCAATTATCAACAGTCTGCTGCCCCCCTGCCCCCGCCCCTGCCCCCGCCCCCCTCCTAGTTCCGCCCACCGCCTGACCGGCGACCGTCTCCCTACCGCGTCCGGTGTCCGGCTACCGGCGACAACTGCCCCCACCCGCCCCTGGTTCCGCTGGTGTATATACATACTCCTATTCCTATTTATTTATAATATAATATATAAATTTATGTTAATATTAGTATTGTCCGCTTTCTTATTACATAAATATTTTATCTACTCTTATTCATCATGAATAATGAGTAAGTCTCACTTTCATACGAGAGAAATTCATATAAAAATATCATTTTAACATATAAAAAAATCAGTTTTCACAAATTAATTGTAAGGATGCTTGCCAATCATACATAACAACATAGATAGTGCCAAAATACTTTTCTTGTTGGTCAGAATTGGCAACTAGAGTATACTATAAATATGAGAATTGATATTTTCACAAGTAAAAGTGATAATTCCACAAGTCTCCTCTCATATGAATAGTAAATGAGTCTCACACTCATGTGAAAGAGAACTTGTGGAAATATAAATTCCCTGGATATATATTACAACTTTGTATATATTAACGCATCTCACAAAAAAAGTCATATTTATAAAATTCATAATTAAATTTTAAAATTATAATTTTATTATGTTTTATTCTTATTCGGTATTTATTCATGACTATAAGAATTGTTTAATTTAGTAACATAATACTTCCTTCGTTTTAAAATTAATGTAAATTTATTTAATTTTATTTGATAAAATACTAAAATTGTATAAATATATAGCAAAAACTATTAATCACAAAATTTATTTCAATCTAAACTATTATCATTCATACCGATTTTGAAATTTAATATGTCGTCGTTTGATCTTAAAAATTAAATTGTATCTTTAATTTTAAAATGGAGGGAATAATATTATTATCAATAAAAATATAACTTTTATTGCAAAATTAAAAATAAATTAAGACTTTTTATATGAAAGGGATCGCGTAACAATAATGATACGTTAAAAGACATGCATGACAAGTACGTGAGAACTTCTCTCTTATTTCAAGAGACACAACTCTAGTGGGATATTCTGATAGTTCACTAGGAATAATATCTTGGATTAATTACATAGTTTAGTATATTTTTAAAAATAATTACAATAATAGTATATTCATAAAATAATTACAAAAGTAATACACTTTTTTATATTTATTTACAATATTAGTGCAATTAGGATTCCTTTAATCGTGACCCACGATTATCTCCTTTATCTCTTCCCGTTAATTATTAGAGCTGAAGAAAGAGAAGGAGAAGTCAGAATAAGCAGATTGCCGGACGATTTAATTCATCATATTCTCACTTTCAATTCATCATATTTTCTCTTTCACCCACACCAAATTGGCAGTTCAAACTTGCATCTTGTCAAAGAGATGGCAGCACATCTGGGCAACTCTTCCCCATCTGAACTTGTATAAATACAATTTTGGGAGTTGGGCTAAATTTTTCTATTTCTTACCCCTTTTTTCTCTCGCCGGAATCACCAATCTAACATTTTTACGGTCAATTTGAATTGTGTCTCCTCCTTTATCTGAAACTAATTTGATTAAAGAGTTTATATATTATACTCTTTAAAAAAGTTTAAATGTTCATTTTCTAAAAAGAAAAACTACTCCTATTTGCTTGGTTCAAGGCCGAAGAGTTGTCCATGAGTCGGTCAGGTTATGCAAGTGTTCACCACCCAATAAGATTGAAAATATAGTGGGAAAATTCATAAAATAAGCCGTAGCTGTTTTCGAGGCTAATTTGCACAACATCATCCATCAAAATCATTTAAGAGTGGGAATCACCGGTATGACATTTCTACGGTCAATTTGAATTGTGTCATACCAAGGTAACCAATCTACCTCCACACCTTCAGTTTTTTTATAGTGTAGCTGGTAACCAAACATTCACACCAAGGTAACCAAACAATTATACTAAGGTACAAAACTTTCATACCAAGGTAACCAATCAACATCCACACCTGCAATTTTTTTATAATGCATTTAGTAGCCAAACATTCATACCAAGGTAACCAATTCAATGTTATTAGGTTATCAATTTATTTTGAATGTGATGCAGTTGGTAGCCAAACCTTCATACTAAGGTAACTAATTCAGTTTTATTAAGTTACCAATTTATTTTGAATGTGATGCTGTTGATAGCCAAATCTTCATGCAGTTGGTTGCTAAACTTTCAGACCAAGGTAACCAATTCATACTGCAGGTGTGGAGTCAGATTGGTTACCTTAGTATAAAGGTTTGGTTTCCTGGGTATAAAAGTTTGGTTACCTTGATACGAAAGTTTGGTTATCAACATTATATTACACATCACTCTCTTATCTCTCTCTTTCCTATGCAATGTTCTTATTTTTCTTTGGACATAAAATTGGAATTGGAATTTCCGTACATGAAGAAATTGTGAAAAATCAAATATCCACCTCCTTTCTCCATCTCATCGACCATTTTGTGGTTGACTCTCACTCTGTCTCACCAGTGAAGGGGGAGGAGAAAAATAACGTTGCCAAACCTTCAGACCAAGGTAACCAATTTAGTTTTATTAAGTTACCAATTTAGTTTGAATGTGATGCAGTTGGTAGCCAACAATTCAAACAAAGGTAACTATTTTAGTTTTTGTGGGTAACCAAATAGTCATAAAAAAATTTCAGAACATTAAGAGTTACATCTATTTATTTTTAAACTTTTGTAGGGTAAATCTTCTTCTTCTTCTCATTGGCGTTTTGGACAACGAACATTCGTGGCCGAGTAGCGGAGGAGAGGGCTACTGTGAGAGAGATGAAGATTTAAATTTAAATATTTGAATTTAAATTATTATTTTAAATTTAAATTTGTTTTTGTTGTTAGATCCCAGATATTTGGATTTGAATTATTAATTATGGCAGTTATTTCTCCTTGATTTTATGTTTCCTTATTAATGTGAATTGCTTTATTTTTGTAATTATTTTGTGGTTGTATTATTTTTGTAATTCCTTTCTAATTGTTGTATATTAGTGTTAAGGACCCTAATATCTTTAAGATTGAAACATAACTGAGATCATATTAAAGCCTGTATCAGAAAATAACAAAAATTTTATGTGGACATGAAATTTGACACGAGTATATTTGAATTTTATTTATTTATATTTTGACCCATAATAGTAAGTCAAAATAGAAATAGATAAATTTTAAATACACTCATGTCTAATTTTCATTTCACCTAAAAGAGCTAAAAAATAAACATTCTATCTCATAAAGAATTACAAGGTTTATAATTGATCTCAACGCAATCATCTCGTATTACTCCATTTATTTAAAAATTAGAGATATATTTAAAAATGACGACTTTTAAAGATAATTTATATTTATAAATATAACGTTAATATTAGTTAAAAATTCAGCTTTAACAGTTTGATATTGAAACTGATAATAAAAAAATAAAACTAGTAAATTAAGAGTATCGTCACTTTATTGAAATTAACATATATCTAATTTCGAAATGAACTAAAATATACGGTTTGGATTTCAAGCTCACCCCTTATCTAACATACTTTGCATACCCCCCTTTAGCGACGGACCAGGCGACGATTCGATCCGTCGCTATATATAGAACCGTCGTCTTAACTTTTAACGACGGACAACATATAGCGACGGAACGAACCTATAGCGATGGACCGAATTGTCGGCCGATCAGTCGCTAAAGGGGGTATGCAAGGTATGTTAGATAACAGAGCCGATCCTAGGTTTTATAAGGCCCAGAGCAAAAAATTTCAAGTGTGCCCCTTTATACAAATAAAATAAAATAAATAAATAAATTATCAATTAATTAATTTTATTAAAATTATAAGAATTTACAAAAGATAAGGAAGAACATTTTAAAATGCCATCGAATCAAAGAATCATCACATGTACCTACAAAATAAAAATATCAATGAAATCAGTAAAACTAATGAAATACCCACTGTAGTTGGCAAGTTTTACTGATAACACAATTAAACTTTTAATTTTTCAAATTACCTACTAAACTAATTATTATTTTAAAATTGGGTTATTCCGTTAAAAAAAATAAACGGACGTTAATTTTTTACCTACAAAACTAATGAATTACCCACTGTAGTTGGCTCGTTTTACTGATTACACCATTGAACTTTTAATTTTTCAGATTACCCCATTAAACTAATTAAAAAATAATTATTTTAAATATTTTAAAAAATAATTATTATTTTCAGTAAAAAATATTAGAAACTTTACTCTTTTTTTTCATAAAATGAGTAAAGTTTTATAAAATATAGATTTAAAAAAATTAAAGTTTTATGAAACCTTACTGATTTTAAAAAAAAACTTTTTTTCCTTTTGAAAATAAAGTTTATTTTTTTGAATCTATATTTTATAAAATTTTACTCATTTTTTAAAATATGAAGAATTTTCCAATTTTTTTTCTTGAAAATAATATTTATTTATAAAAAATTATTAATTTTTTTAAAAAAAATTGAATCACTTTTTTTATTTATCTTTTACTTTTTTTTTTAATTTCTATTTTTAGTTTTTTTTAAAAAATTCTAATATTAAGAATGGGTCATTTTGTTAAAAAATTAAGTAGACAGTAATTTAATTTAAAATCACTTTAAGTTTTTTGAATCTATATTTTATGAAACTCTACTCATTTTATGGAGAAAAAAAGTTTCTAATATTTTTTATTTAAAATAATAATTATTTTTAAAAATATTTAAAATAATTATTTTTAATTAGTTTGATGTGGTAATTTAAAAAATTAAAAGTTTAATGGTGTAATCAGTAAAATGTGCCACGTAAGACCCCAACTTTTATGAATAAAGATGAATTTTCTATAAATATCATTTTTGAATATTATGGAGTGAATTTGATATAATGTTATAGTTGTGGGTAATATTTATCTATTTTGCAAAGTACGCAAGTTGTTATATAATATTCGATTGGTCGGAGAATATTCATTTTAACAGGGAATATTCATACGACGACACAATCATTGGTGGACTCCACAACGAAATTATTGTAGGATTGAGAAAACGATAAAAATATTTTTTTTATAAAATAACGGCGTAATCGTTACCGTTAACACTGTTGGAATACCCAGTGGGTAAAGTAAAGTAATACGCGTTGTAGAATACGGTATTGCACAGTATTTTTGAATTATTGATTCTTACGTAAGAAGGCACTACTCAATAATTATTACAGTAATTACTGTTCAATATTTTATTTTATTTGTTCAATAATTGCTGCGTTGATATTTTATATTATTGTTGTTTTAATAATTGTCACTGCACAGTATTTCCTATTATTAGATCAATAATTCATATTATTTGAATAATATTATTAGATAGCATTATTGGCAATGTCTAAAAAGTTCTGTCAAGGAGAGGTTTGGTCACCTAATTGCGCGCCAGTAAGGAGAAATCCTTATTGGAAAGCCCCCTCTTTTCTGGGAACGGCCTGGTTGCCATAATTGTGATTCTATAATATTATTTGTGAATAATTAATTATTAATTTATATGATAAAGAAATATAAATTTTTATGTGGACATAAATGATGGATAGGAAAATATTTATTTTATGTGGTTATAAATGAAGAAATTAATGTTGAGGTGTTTTATCAGTATTTTTATCGAAATGGGGGTATTAAAAATCAAATCAGTATTCTTAAAGTTCTATTGCGTGAGTTATAATTTTGATCCGACCGTTGGATCGTTGTGATTTTTGGATATGTTATACATATATAAATTGAGTATATGTCCACAAATTTTGAACCGTTAAAACTTAACGTATAATTTGTTATGAATTTTATGAGGTATTGAAAATCATCCGTTTGTGAATTTTGAATATTTTCTCTTTGGAATTTGGAAAAACTTAAACTTACAGAGTTGTAGAGAATTTAATTTCCTATGGAATAGACATGAGATTCGAATTTTTCTGATAAAAGGGCTATTTATTATGAATTATTAAAGTTTCAAAATTAAATATTTTTATTAAAATTATGGGTGGGACCCACTTTTGGTTTTTAAAACATGTGGGCTGCTGAAAATTTTCCAAGATGGCTGGCTTTGATTTTTTCCAAGGTTGGCATGCGTAGAATGAAGAGAAGAAATAATTGTATTTTATTATTTAGTCTCCTATGGCGTTCTAGCCTTTTCTTATAAAGAGGTGCTTAATTTAGAATTGAAAATCACACCAGAATCAGAGAATTCTTCTTCTATAATCTTGAACGTATTTCTTTAGAGTTTTAGAAAGCTTTGAGCGTAGAAAATATTGAAAGTTTTCTTCAAGAATATTCCCGTTATACCAGTTAGAATACTCTTCTTTCAAGGTAAGGGATGTTTTTTTTGTTCAACATTCGCTTGAAATACTATTTTTTTTATACTCTGTAGTATGTAAGTAATATTATTTCGTTTCAGATTTCGAATTCTATACTCGTTTTGTTAAAGTTTTGGCTTCTAAACTCCATGAAATTAGTTGAATATCCTTGATATTTGCGCTTCATCTAGTATCTTTTCATAAAAATATTATTCTGAGCATTCTTGATAAGTTTTTAACTTTTTCATGCCAGAGTACTATTCACGGGGTTACTATTCTCGAAGTACTATTCACGGAATACTATTCACCCGGGATACTATTCATGATAAAAATCAATTCGTTTTCGGTCCAAATTATTTTGGTACAATATTATTCTTGAATTTTACTCTACAAAGCAGTATCATGTTGACAATTTAGACGTTATTGATTTCTGGATAAATTAAATTATAAATCTTTAAAAATTTATCCTTGAACTTATTTTATTGAATTCTTATATCATTGTCATCATCCTCGTGTTTATATTATGTTAAAAGTCATCTGTGGCCTATAGTACATAGATGGACTTGATATGATTATGACCAGGGATTATTCGGTATAATCATGACCGTAATGTTACAAGTGATGTGGTAAAATTCCTCATTGGCCCGTAGTGCATTATGGACAACTGTTGACATGATCATGACTATTGATAAATACACGAATATCCTTGGCCGTAGTGCATGGTAATTTGTGGTCGTGATACTAATCAATATCCTTGGCCGTAGTGCAGGGATGATGTGAATTATTTATTAAGCTGAGTCTCAGCGATAAAAGTGATGAAAAACCTTTTAAATCATAGAAGATAGTAAATTTTATTCTCTACTTGACTCTTCTAATGGATTGCTTGTTCCGCTGCAGTTAAACTTGATGTTTATTATATTTTATCAGTTTAACACTGTTGAAGGCTAACGATAAATTATTCAGCATCATCTTAGTCATAATATTTCTTACTGGGCTAGTTGAGCTCACCCTTTTGCTTTCATTGTTCTCTTCAGGAAATGAGAACGTAGCAGGGACTAGTCGGGGAACGGAGTAACGGTCCAGATGATAGCATTAGTAGTCCTCACTATTATATAAAATATTGTGATAATAAATGTATTGAGGACTTATTTTGAGTTTTAATACTGTTTAGACGATAATATTTGTATTGAAACTCACAGCTCATGTTGTATATTTAAGTTTGTATTTGTATTCTGTACCATGTATTTGGCTACTCAGAATGGGTGATGTATACCTATTTTGGGGGCGTTACATGCCAACTACAGTGGATAATTCATTAGTTTTGTAGATAAAAAATTAACGTCCGTTTATTTTTTTAAACGAAATGACCCAATTTCAAAATAATAATTAGTTTAGTAGTGTAATTTGAAAAATTAAAAGTTCAACGGTGTAAAAAGTAAAAACCTACAAACTACAGTGGGTATTTTTTTAGTTTTGCCCAATGAAATCTAAACCACAAAACATCATTTAAATGTCTTCTTATTGTACTTTTAGATGCAAAATCATTAATTATACTATCATATTTAATATTTTCTAATATATCATTTTCAATGCATAATATCGCTAATATTTTTATTATTTTATTTTTTTATACACATAAATACATAAACTTTAAAAAAAATTGGGCCCTCCCTCAACTGTGGGCCCTGGGCAGTAGCCCTGGTAGTCCTTGCCCAGGGCCGGCTCTGTTAAATAAGGGGTATGCAAGATATGTTAGATAATAGGTGAGCTTAAGATTGAAACAGGGGGAGTATTATTTATTCCAATACCAATGCCAATGTCAACATAAAAGAGTTAAAATCAACATTCTAACTCTCAAGTGAATTAGAAAAACTTAATTAGTGCTATTAATGTTCTAATCCAAATTAAAATTTAGATTTAATGGATTCGATTTCATTGTAAATTTTGTCTCAAAATAAAATAAGTCTCATTTAATCTGTGACACACACCACCTCCTTGTTCTCTTGCGTCTTGTAGATATTAATCGCTTTTGACTGTAGCAAGTCTTTCGTGAACAAGAAGTAAACCATAAATATGTTATTATCTTTTCTAATTAGAATTGGAACGTGTTTTATATTATAAATATGTTATTTTAGGGTTTTGAATGTATTCTTTGACATTTGTTGTCAATACTATTTTGTGTTTTGTTAGAGAATTTTTTATCTTCTCTTGTGCGTAAAAATTTATCTATCTTTTTGTTAGTAGGTTAAATTAACCATTATAATTCGATACATCACGTTTGCTAAGAATATATAGATTTATATTGTTAAAAACATGACTAAAGGCTTTTTGTGGTCCTTTGGTTACATACCATGAGTATCCTCAACTATAATGTGAAAAAAATATGTCGAAAGAGGCTTTTTATGGTACATATATATCATTAGTATTATTATCCTCTATTAATTAGATGCGGTATGGTTTTCAGACTTGGACTGGACCAGCAGTCGAATCAAAAAAAATTGGAATCGATTAGCCTTCTGACACTACAAAAAAACTGAACATTTCCGACGGAATTATCCTCGACGGAATACATTCTGTCAATATTAATCTATTTCTGACTGAATAATCTGTCGCAACTAATTCCCTCGCAACTAATATACTTCTGACGGAATTTCGTCGAAAGTAGTATTTCCTCCGTGGCGCGAGCTTTCTCGCCAACGCGAAACCTAATTTCGATGGACCAAAGTTATTTTTGAGGGACTGTTTCGTCGAATTTAATATAATTTCGAGGTAATTATTTTCGTCGGAAATAACGAATAAAACCTAATTCAAACGTCTTCTTCTCCAGTGCCTCCTTTCTTTTTTTAAATCACTCATACCCTGACAATACTGTAGACCAACCAATTGAACGTGATTCATACCCCGATAACTATGATGTCGTAGAGATGTTGGTCGATGCTTATGACCCTTCTAATATTGACTGGGCTAAAAATGAGCATTCGTTAAGTAGTGCTCAGCACGTGCCAAATGATGCAGCTAGTTTCTTAATTTTACAAGATATTATCTGAATCAAGGGTCCCACTGTTTGCTGGAAATGATAAGCACACCAGGCTATTTGCAGTGACGAAAATTTTACACTTCAAGAATGAGCAGAACTGTAGTGAGCTAGGGTTCAATAATTTACTTGCTATTATCAGCGAGTTCTTACCGGCTGATCATACTCTGCCTGCGAATTATTATGAAGTGAAGAAGATGGTAAAAGGGTTGAATCTGGGATACAAAAAGATCGATGCTTGTGAGAAAGATTACATGTTATATTATGGGGAGGACAGAGATAAGGTGCAGTGTGATATATACAACTTGCCTCTATACAAGACGACAAAACGTGGGGGTAAGGAGAAACAAGTGCCTAATAAGATTTTACAATACTTTCCTCTTGCGCCCAGACTGTAGCGTCTATTCATGTTGTCGCACAATGCTGAGCATATGAGTTGGCACAAAAGAAGGGACGTTGTGCCTGGTTAGTTGACTTACCCTGCAGATGGAGGTGAATGGAAGAATTTGATGAACATTTTCCAGAATTTGCTGATGAAGTTAGGAATGTCAGGCTTGACATGGCTACGGATGACTTTTGCTCATTTAATAATTTTAGTCAGCCCTACTCTGTTTGGCCAGTGATCATGGTAGCTTACAATCTTCCACCATCAATGTGCATGAAGGACCCGTATATGTTTTTGACTTTACTCATACCAAGGGATAAGAGTCCTACAAAAGACATAAATGTGTATCTCAGACTGTTAGTTGATGAACTTAGGATGTTGTGGGAGACGGGGGTTCAGACTTATGTCTATTTTGATTCTCTCATACGGACTAATGCATTTTATTTTTAATTGTATCAATAGGGTGATGATACTATCGATGGTGATGACGAGCAAAATTTTTGGACACCCGAGCAGCATCGTCGACCCCCGCCAGATGACTCTGATCCTACTGGTGGTATATATATATATATATATATATATATATATATATATATATATATACACGAAGAGGATCTAAAGCGGACCAAAAAAGCGGACCAAAGAACGGACCAAGGTAAAAACACGCGGGTTTCAGGGTTAACCCGCGGGTTGGTCCGACCCGGATCCTGAAACCCGCGTGTTTTTGCCTTGGTCCGTTCTTTGGTCCGCTTATTTGGTCCGCTTTAGATCCTCCCCGTATATATATATATATATATATAGTGCCTATCATATATCTGTCAAGATGTTTTGTAGAACATTGTATAGGCATATATGGATAATTCGGCGCCATTTCATTGTTCGTTTTAGTTTATAAGTTATACTATATTAAAGTACACTCTACATATAAACACCATTGTTATTTGTACAGGATCATTGTTTATATTTTTGTAGTTTTATTTTGTAGTTTAGTTTTGAAGTTTATAAGATACATCATTGTAGTTTACAAGTTTAGTTTAGTTATTTTGTTATTCTTTATAGTTTAGTTTTTTTAATTGGCATTGTTATTTAACGTTAAAATGTATTCAAAGAAAAGTATATACAACGTTGTATTATGGGTTGATTATGATATATATATTGTTGTTGGTTGTTGGATGTAGTTGCATTATGGGTTGAATATTATTGTATGTATTGTTGTGATAAATAGGTTACAGGTACAAAAAAGTGGTTTAAAACTTGGAAAATGCAAAATCAAAAAAAATAGTAAAAAAAATTACTATTTCCGACAGAATAAGTTAAAAGCAACGGAATTTTCTTCGGAAATAATGAATTTAATTTATTTTATAAATTACCATTTCCGACGGAATAGAGGCTATTTCCGACGTAAATTCCGTCGAAAACAAAAATAGTTCACTTTCATGTTGGGCCACGTGGCAAGTTGTATCCGATGAATTTTTTTCGATGAGATAAATTCCGTCGAGTATCGTTTATTTCTGATGGATATTTCTTCGGGAATAAGTCCGTCGTAAATGCGTTTTTTCGACCGAATTTGCGACGGAAATAAGCTCGACGACAATATATTCATCCGAACTTTCGACGGAATAACCTTATTTTCGACGGAATATTCCGTCGGAATTAGCCGTTTTCTTTGTAGTGTGGTCCAGTTTGGACCAATGCCCCATTTTTGTTCAAAATCTATTCAAATTTGGCGAACTAGTGGTTGAACCGCTTGACCCAGCGAATTGGTGACTGGTTCATGAATTGGACCGGTTCCCTATTTATTTTAGAAAAAAAAATAGGGGTTCAGCCCATCAATCTTCAGCTGATCTGCACTTTTGTTTCTTCTCTGTTGCACCAAAATTAATCGTTAATGTATGGCCTACTCTAATAAATAACACAAAACTACTCACTTTCCAAACGAGTTAAATCTATTTTTCCCCACTCTACTCGACCTCGTTTATAAATACATCACTGAACTGAAATTTTTTACAATCGACTCATTAAACTACAAAATATTTTCAAATCGTTACAAAATCCGTTATATGAGTTGACTTTTAACGGAAAATCCACGTCACTTTTAAAATGAAAATCCATATCAGCTGTTTCATGTGATATTATTCTAGTTGTTGCCACATTGAAAAGTAAATGAGTTTAATAATAAGTACAAATTAAAAATGAAAATTCATAAAAATAAATTCAAACTCAAAAAATATAACTAAAATTTTGAAAATTAATTATTATTTATATTTTTTAAAATTAATATAATTGTTATTTATATTATGAAATCATTAAATTTAAGCTTTAAATATAAAAGAAAGAAATATTAAAACACTTTAAATATCAATTTTTTTAAAAAAATCCCAAACCATTAGATATGAAGAGAGAAAGATAACCCAAAATTCTTTTGCATCTGAGGCAATCCAAATTCGTTCACATCAAGAATCAAAACACAAAATGTGCACAGAACAAATCAAACCCAAAATTCATTCCCCTCAAACCCAAAATCCAAAGTATGTCCATATCAAACCATAAGAAGCCAAGAACATTTTTGTTTTTTGGGAATTTGTAATCAAAACCTACTATTTCAAACATATGTCCATCTTCAACCTCCAACCTCCAACCATCAATCTCATATTGTTCCACTAAATTGATGAGGATATCCTTATATTCTTCATGAAGAGCTCACTGATTGATGAGCATCTCCTTTTATTGCTCCATTAAATTGACGACCATCAATCTCCTATTCTTCACGAAGATCTCGAAAAAAAATCTAAAAAAACTCCTTAGATTTCTTTACAGGACTGCTCAAGGTCATAAAAACTATTTATGACCATCGATACTGCCCAATTCTCTTCAGTTGCCCTTTCAGATGATTTCTCGACGGAGGTGCCTGAGCTTCTTTCGCTGCCGACGGGTGAGAATTAGAGATCGAATTAGGCTCGACGGATTGAGTCCATCGGCGACGGTAATGGATTCGTCGGAGAGCAAGATGATGATGGAGGAGATATTGTGCACAGTAGATGTGACGCCCCCAAAATAGGTATACATCACCCATTCTGAGTCGCCAAATACATGGTACAGAAACAATTACAACATTATTATTACAATTGTCATGCAAAATACGACAATACAAATACTGTGAGTTTAAATACAAATATTATCTTCTAGGCAGTATTCAAACTTAAATAATTCCTCATTACAATTATTGATACACTATTTTACAAAAATAGTGTGGACTGCTAAAATAACTTTTTAGAACCATCACTCCATACTCCGACTAGTTCCTGCTATATTCTCAACTCCTGAAAAAAAAATGGAACAAAAAAGAAAAGGGTGACCTCAACTATCCCAGTAAAATATTATAACTAAGATAATGAACAACAAATTATCGTTAGCCTTCAACAAATCAGATAAAATATAATGGACAACCAATTTTAGATCAATATTCATAGCGAAAATAACAATTCATTAGAATAGTTAAGTAGAGAATGAAATCTACTATCATCTATGAATTTAAAAGTCCATCATCAATATTTTATCCCTGTAACATCAATCAATATACATCTTGAACCAAATATTCATCTTTGCACTCCGGGCCAAAGATATTCATTAGTATCACCAGTTGGTCATGTTCATCTCAACACCTGTTCATCTTTGTATTACGGGCCAAAGATATTCATCAGGTAATCATTCATCTTTGCACTACAGGCCAAAGATATACAGTAATATCATCATTTAGGACTGAGGATGATGAAAAATATTTTAAAGAAACGAATCCGGTGAGATAAAAGGACAAAGATTAGGTGTGACGCCCCCAAAATAGGTATACATCACCCATCTTGAGTCGCGAAATACATGTTACAAAATTCAAATACAACTTAATAACACAACTGTCGTGTAAAATACGACAAAATATAAACTGAGAGTTTTAAAACGAATATTGTCTTCTAGACAGTATTCAACTCAAATAGAGTCCTCAATACATTTATTATCACACTATTTCATAGAATAGTGAGGACTACTAATGCTATCATCTGGACCGTCACTCCGTTTCCCGACCAGTCCCGGCTATGTTCTCATTTCCTGAAGAGGACAATGAAAGTAAAAGGGTGAGCTCAACTAGCCCAGTAAGAAATATTATGACTAAGATAATGCAGAATAATTTATCGTTAGCCTTCAACAGTGTTAACTGATAAAATATAACAAATATCAAGTTTAACTGTATCGGAACAAGCAATCCATTAGAAGAGTCAAGTAGCGAATAAAATCTACTATCTTCTATGATTTAAAAGGTTTTTCATCACTTTTATCGCTGAGACTCAGCTTAATAAATAATTCACATCATCCCTGCACTACGACCAATGATATTCATTAGTATCACGACCACAAATTATCCATGCACTACGGGCCAAGGATATTCGTGTATTCATCAATGGTCATGATCATGCCAACAACCGTCCACCAATGCACTACAGGCCAATGAGGACTTTTACCACATCATTATAACATGGTCATGATTATACCGAATAATCCATGGTCATAATCATATCAAGTCCGTCTATGCACTACAGGTCGCAGATGACTTTCAACAGAATATAACCATGAGGATGATGACAATGATATAAGAATTCAATAAAACAAGTTCAAGGATAAATTTTTAAAGATTTATAATTTAATTTATCCAGAAATCAATAACGTCTAAATTGTCAACATGATACTGCTTTGTAGAGTAAAATTCAAGAATAATATTGTACCAAAAATAATTTAGACCGAAAACGAATCAATTTTTATCATGAATAATACCCGGGTGAATAGTACTCGAGTGAATAGTACCCCGTGAATAGAACTTCAGGAATATTAACCTCGTGAATAGTACTCTAGCATGACAAAGTTAAAAACTTATCAAGAATGCTCAGAATAATATTTTCATGAAAAGATACTGGATGAAACGCAAATATCAAGAATATTCAACTAATTTCATGGAGTTTAGAAGCCAAAACTTTAACAAAACGAGTATAGAATTTGAAATTTAAAATGAAATAATATTACTTACATACTACAGAGTATGGAAGAAAATAGTATTTCAAGCGAATATTGAACAAAAATAACATCCCTTACCTTGAAAAGAAGAGTATTCCAACTGGTATAGCGGGAATATTCTTGAATAAAACTTTAACTGTTTTCTACGCTCAAAACTTTTTAAAACTCTAAAGAAATACGCTCAAGATTATAGAAGAAGAATTCTCTGATTCTGGTGTGATTTTCAATTCTAACTTAAGCGCCTATTTATAGAAAAATGCTAGAACGCCAAAGGAGACTAAATAATAAAATAATATTATTTCTTCTCTTCATTCTACGCATGCCAACCTTGGAAAAAATTAAAGCCAGCCATCTTGGAAAATTTTCAACAACCCAAATGTTTTAAAAACCAAAAGTGGGTCCCACCCATAATTTTAAGAAAAATATTTAATTTTCAAACTTCAATAATTCATAATAAATAGCCCTTTTATCAGAAAAATTCGAATCTCATGTCTATTCCATAGAAAATTAAATTCTCTACAACTTTGTAAGTTTAAGTTTTTTCAAATTCCAGACAAAAAATATCCGAAATCCACAAATGGATGATTTTCAATACCTCATAAAATTCATAACAAATCATACGTTAATTTTTAACGGTTCAAAATTTGTAGACATATACTCAATTTATATATGTATAATATATCTAAAAATCACAACGATCAAACGGTCGGATCAAAATTATAACTAACGCAATAGAACTTTAAGAATACTGATTTGATTTTTAATACCCTCATTTCGACAAAAATAATGATAAAACACCTCAATATTAATTCTTTCATTTATAACCACATAAAATAAATATTTTTCTATCCATCAATTATGTCCACATAAAATAAATATTTTCTTATCATATAAATCAACAATTAATTATTCATAAATAATATTACAGAATCACAATAATGACAATCAAGCCGTTCCCAGGAAAGATGAGGCTTTCCAATAAGGATTTCTCCTTACTGGCGCGCAATTAGGTGACCAAACCTCTCCTTGACAGAACTTTCTAGACATTGCCAATAATGCTATCTAATAATATTATTCAAATAATATGAATTATTGATCTAATAAAGAGAAATACTGTGCAGTGACAATTATTGAAACAACAATAATATAAAATATCAACGCAGCAATTATTGAACCAATAAAATAAAATATTGAATAGTAATTACTATAACAATTATTGAGTAGTGCTTTCTTACGTAAGAATCAATAATTCAACAATACTGTGCAATATCGTGTGCTACTGTACAACAACGCGTAGTACTGTATTTTAACCACTGGGTATTCCAACAGTGCTAACGGTAACGATTACGCCTTTAAAAACTCGAATTTGTCGTTTTCTTCGTCCGACAGTTATTCTGTTACGGGGCTCACTAATTGCTGCGCCGTCGTACGAATATTCTCCGATAGAAAGAATATTCCACGACCAAACGAATATTCCCCAACAACATGAATATTTTATAACCACTTGCTTATTTTGTAAAATTTATAAATATTATCCATAACTATAACATTATATCAAATTTACTCCTTAATATTCAAAAATGATATTTATAGAAAATTCATCTTTATTCATAAAAGTTGGGGTCTTACATTAGGGATTTGTACTTTAGATAATCCAAGTTCAAAAACGCTCCATAATAAACCATAGTGGAGTAAAATTCAAGAATGAAGATCAAAATATAGATACAATCAAAATTTAGCAACCATACTAGACATCTTGGACAAACAAGAGAACATTTTATTTTTCAGCTGTGAATAATGTCGTATACGTGAATAGTGCCGTATACGTGAATAGTAACCCCGACATAAAAAGGTAAAAATTCCACAATAGAATTCATATCAATATTTTGGCATAATGATATTGAAGGAAATAATATCATTTACTAAAAAAATAATATCCCTTACCTCAAAAGAACAGTACTTTCAGCTAAAATATCAGGTATAAGGCTGAAGGAAACTTGTACTGAATAGCAACTCTCAAAGTATCTAAATACTCACAAAATACGCTCGATAATATAGAGAGAGAAAACTTATGATTCTGGTGTGATTTTCAATTCTAACTAAGCACCCTATTTATAGAAAAATACTAGAACGCCAAAGCAGACTAAATTAATAAAATAATAATATTCCATAACAAATTTCAAGCACGCCACTTGACCAGCACTCCACTTTTGAAAAACCAATTTAGCACATTTTTTCACCAAAAATAAAAGTGGGGGCCCACCCATGTTTTAAATAAAAATATTTATTTTTGAAACTTCAATAATTCATAATAAATAGCCCTTTTATCAGAAAAATATAAATTTTATGTCCATTCCATAGAAAATTAAATCCTCTACAACTTTGTAGAAGAAACTTTTTCTAAATTCTAAACAGAAAATGTCCGAAATTCATATACGGATGATTTTTAATACCGCCACTATGATAAAATGCTGATAAAATACATCAGCATTAATTCCTTCATTTATATCCACACAAAATAAATATTTTTCTATCCATCCACATAAAATAAATATTTTCTTATCATATAAATCAATAATTAAGTATTAACAAATAATATTACAGAATCACAATTATGACAACCAGGTCGTTCCCAGGAAATAGGGGTTTTTCGATAAGAATTTCTCCTTACTGGCGCGCAATTAGATGACCAAACCCTTTCCTTAGACAGGACTTCCTTAGACATTGCCAATACTATTATCTAACAATATTATTCAAATAATATGAATTATTAATATGATAATGGAGATACTGTGCAGTGACAATTATTAAAACAACAATAATATAAAATATCAACGTAGCAATTATTGAATCAATAAAATAAAATATTGAACAGTAATTACTGTAACAATTATTGAGTAGTGTCTTCTTACGTAAGAATCAATAATCTAACAATACTGTGCAATACCGTGTGCTACTATGCAACCACGCGTATTACTGTATTTTAACCACCGAGTATTCCAACAGTGTTAACGGTAACAACTACGCCGTTATTTATAAAAACTCAAACTTGTCGTTTTCTTCATCCGACCATTTTCTATTATGGGGCCTACAAATGGCTGCGCCGTCGTTCGAATATTCCCTGACAGCAAGAATATTTCACGACCAAACGAATATTCCACGACAACAATGAATATTTTATAACTACTTGCTTATTTTACAAAATTTGCACATTTCACCCATAAACAAAGCATCATATCACTTAACACCTTAATATTTCAAGATAAAGAATAGAGGAAATTCAATTTTATTTATTAAAAAGATGGGGTCTTACAACCTCCACTCCTTATGAAATTTCATCCTCGAAATTGACGTACGTACCTGGTGTTTCGAAAAGGTGAGGATACCTCGCTTTCATTTCTGATTCCAACTCCCAGGTCATTTCTTCAATAGCATAGTTCCTCCACAAAACCTTAACTTGTGGTATAACCTTGGTGCGTAGGACATGCTCTTTCCTATCCAAGATCTTAACAGGTACCTCCTCGTACGTTAATCTTCGGCTATCTCGTCTTGTTCTAACTCAATAATGTGGTTCGGGTCTTTCACATATTTACGAAGCATAGATATGTGAAAAACATTATGAACACGAGACATGTTTGGAGGTAATGCGAGTCTATAGGCCACAAGAATCTCAAATGGACCAACAAATCGTGGATTGAGCTTTTCTCTCTTCCCAAATCTTGTAACTCCCTTCCACGGAGCAATATGTAACAATACATGATCCTCAATATTAAATTCTACATCCTTTCGATGAAGATCCGCATAACTCTTTTGTCGATATTGTGAGGTTTGAATAATTTGCCGAATCATTTGGATCTTTTCTGTAGTCATTCATACCAATTTTGGTCCCAACAACGTTGCTTCACCCACCTCGTCTAAGCATACTGGAGAACGACACTTTCGTCCATACAACGCTTCGAATGGAACCATGCCTATTCTTACTTGATAACTGTTATTGTAGGAGAATTCCACTAATGGTAAGTACTTATCCCAACTCCCTTTGAAATCTAGGACACAGAGTCTTAATAGATCTTCAAGAGTTTGAATAGTCCTTTCTGATTGCCCATCCGTTTGAGGATGGTATACCGAACTGAATCGTAAATCCGTGCCCATAGCTTTTTGCAAGCTAACCCAAAATCGTGAAGTGAATCTTAGGTCACGATCCGAAACTATGGATACTGGCATGCCATGCAATCTTACAATCTCATTCACGTATATACGAGCAAGACGTTCAAGGGAATAAGTCTCCGGTATCGGTAAGAAATGAGCAGACTTGGTTAATCTATCAACAATAACCCAAATCACATCTATGCCTTGAGAAACCTTGGGAAGACCCGTAACGAAATTCATGGTGATGTGTTTCCACTTTCATTTTGGAATCTCAAGTGGTTGAAATGGACCCTTTGGCACTTGATGCTCCGCCTTTACACGTTGACAAGTTAAACACCTCGAGATAAACTCCGCGATCTCTCTCTTCATATTGCTCCACCAAAATGTATGTCGAAGATCATGATATATTTTGGTACTCCTAGGATAGATTACAAATGGTGTGTTGTGTGTGTCCATCATGATTCTATACTTTAAGTCAGAATCGTTAGGAATGCAAAGTCTGGAGTTGACTCAAAGTATTCCTTCTTCATCGATTCTTGCTTCTGGAATAAAACCTTCTTGTACTTTCTTCTTCATACGTATCAGCTCTGGATCTATGGCTTGAGCAGCTTTAACTTTATTGATTAAAGTCGATTCAACTCATATGTTTTGTGACAACCCCAAAATAGGTTCATTCCACCCAACCCATTCTGAGTCGTCAAATACATGGTACAGAAAACAACTACAACTTTATTACAACAATTGTCATGCAAAATACAACAACACATATGCTGTAAGTTTGGATACAAATAAATACCAAATGTGACTCATATCCCAACCGTGGACAGCACCTCATAATGACACCTTACATAAAAGTATAGTCAAAAACTGTTTTAGAAATTAGAATCTTTGGGAAGTGCTCAAGGAAACCTTTGTACATGGGAGGCCACGCGTCTAGGTTATGATAGATATCATATGGCCACAGAATTATCCTTGGTTGACCCAATAGACCCCAAAGAAAAATGAGAAGATTACTATCATATTCTTCCCAATGGTGAGTCTTCTCTTGACTTATCATTATCTCCACTGTCTCAAATTGAGAATTATACTTCAAACAAACACCAAGATTATATAGGTAGTGCCCATAGATATACTCAGCAAGTGGATGAGCACAACCCTGTCCTATGATGACACGAGGTTGTATGTCATTAGACATCTTGTATGATAGTGACAAAACACCCTTCCAACGTTGGGTTCGCCTCACCCTATTTTCTTCACCAAATATAACTACTAAATGATGACCACCGTTCTATTTCCTTGTTACCCCCGCTCGACCCAGCTACACTCTTATTACCTAAAAAGGAATTGTGAAGCAAAAGGGTGAGCACAACTAGCTCAGTAAAGAATATCATGACTAAAGATAATTAAATTATCAATAGCCTTCATCAATAATAAATCAGAGATTTAGAACATATGGTAAATGATAAAAATTTCAACCATAGTTGCAGCGGAACGAGCAATCCATTAGAAGAGTCAAATAGACTATAAAGTCTATTATCTTCTCCATGTTAAAAATCCACCAACAATGTTTTATCCATGTAACATCACTCAACAGTTCCTTTCCACAATCATATGAATAACTCATAATCATAATTGTGACTATAAATTTTTCTTCGCACCCAGGACGAAGAATATTTTCATCACCTGTCTTTACCTGAAACATCAAAGATCATGGTTATACCAAATCACAATTCCTGTTTATAATCATACTAACAAATCCATCTTTGCACAACGGGCCAAAGATATTCATCAACAAACCATCTTTGCACTACGGGCCAAAGATATTCAACAACAGTTCATCTTTGCACTACAGGCCAAAGATATTCATCAACAGGCCATCTTTGCACTACATGCCAAAGATATTCATCAACAATTCATATTTGCACTACAGGCCAAATATATTCATATCTCAAAGAAATATATAATCATTTCAGAATTTATATAAACAATAATTATAACTATGTTGATCAATTCACCTTTGCACTTAAGCTTAAGATATTCAATTATAAATTCAATGGTTATGATCATACCAGTCACAATTCAACTTTGCACTACAGGTCAAAGAGAACCCTAGTCATGATCATACCAATAATCTATCCATCTTTACACTCCAGTGAAAGAGAATTTCAACATCAGGGTTATAAAAATGTTATATATGATGATAAAAATAATATGATCAACATATAGTTTTAATCTCAAGAGTAATATTCGTAACTCATGAATAGTAATCCCGACACAAAAGATAGAAATTCTACAATAAAATTCATACCAATATTTCGGTATAATGATATTGAAAGAATAACATTACTTAAATTTATAAACAATTTATTTTAATTGTTTACATTTTACTAATTAATGCATTTAATCATCATAAAATGTCAACTCTTACAATTTCATCATCAATAACCAAAACCCTCATCAAAAATCTGCATATACCTCATATAGGATTCTCAAGCCATAAAATCCTATTTTCCAATTTTCTTTCTTCACAAAACATATTTAATTCATTTACTCATAACTAGACCATTTTCATAAAAAATACCAAATCAGTTCCAAAAATATTTCTTTTCTGGGATTTAGCATAATATAGTCCCATAGTGAACATATATTTTTCTCAGAATTTTTAAAAGTCATTTACTATTTTTCATATGGCCAAAATAGCCGAATATTTAGACATTTATCAAAAATTGTACTTTTGTCTAAAAATTCTGAAATTTACAGAGTATACTTCTATCATATACATGTACTCCCAATAAAAATTTCATCAATTTTGGAGTTAACCACAAGGAATTATAAGCTGTTACTTTTAAAATAGTCTTTTCTCATAAAATTCATAACTCTCAATCTATACATCCAAAAATCACCATTTTTGGACACAATCAAGAAAACTCATCAAAATATCATTTCAAATTTTTCCAGAATTTTTGAAGATCAGAAAAATTACGAAACTGAAAATCATAACAACCCTTAAAATCCCTTAATATCCCTTACTATCCCTTACTATCCCTTACCTCAAAAGAGCAGTACTTCTGACTGGATATCGGATATGATGCTGAAGAAAACTTGCACTGATGAATAGCAACTCACCAAGTATCTAAAAACTCACAAAATATGCTTCATAATATAGAGAGAGAAAGAGAGAAAGCTTATGTTTTTTGGTGTGATTTTCAATTCTAACTTAGCCCTCTATTTATAGGAAAATTTTGGTAGGTTTGACCTGCAACCTGATGGCTTTACCTGCTACTATTCCTACCCACCACATTTGAAATATAATTCAGCACATTTCTTCACCAACCACAAGTGGGGCCCACCAATTCTAGAATTTTCCACCAAAATGATAAACTCCGAAAATTCAACAATTTCTGAACCAGTCATCTCGTAAAATTCATAACAAATCATACGTTCATATTTAACGGTTCAAAATTTGTGGACATATACTCAACTTATATATGTATAACATATCCAAAAATTACCACGATCCAACGGTCGGATTAAAAATTATAACCCCCGCAAAATATCTCAAAAACCTTGATTTTTAATACCTCCATTCCGACAAAAATACTGATAAAAACCTCAACATTAACTCCTTCATTTTTAACCACAAAAATATATCCCTCATTTATATCCACATAAAATAAATATTTTCTTATCATATAAATCAATAATTAATTATTCACAAATAATATTACAGAATCACATTTATGACAACCAGGCCGTTCCCAGGAAAGAGGGGGCTTTCCAATAAGGATTTTTTCTTACTGGCGCGCAATTAGATGACCAAACCTCTCCTTAGACAGAACTTTCTAGGCATTGTCAATAATGCTATCTAATAATATTATTCAAATAATATGAATTATTGATCTGATAAAGAAAAATACTGTGCAGCAACAATTATTGAAACAACAATAATATAAAATATCAACGCAGCAATTATTAAATCAATAAAATAAAATATTGAACAATAACTACTGTAACAATTATTGAGTAGTGTCTTCTTACGTAAGAATCAATAATTGGTGCAATACCGTGTGCTACTGTATAATAACGCGTATTACTGTATTTTAACCACCGGGTGTTTCAACAGTATTAACGGTAACAACTACGCTGTTATTTGAAAAAATTTAAATTTGTCGTTATCGTCATTCGACAGTTATTCGTTATGGGGCCCACAAATAGCTGCGCCGTCGTACGAATATTCCCCGACAACAATGATTACTTTATAACCACTTGCTTATTTTGAAAAAAATATTCACATTTCACCCATAACTTTAAACTTTTATCAATTTAACCATTTACTGAATAGTAATTATAAGAAAAATTGAATACTTTTATTTCATAAAATTCGGGGTCTTACATGTTTGATATTATCACGTGGGTACTTGGGCTCATCCTTTGTAAGTCGTACAAAATGGGTCTTTGCATTAACAACATCGCACTCGTACCCGCATACGATCTTCTACTCACACATGTGCTTTTGCAGGATTATATTGAATGTTATGGTCGTAATCTTTCAACAGCTCGAGCCAACATCGTTGCCGCATGTTGAGTTCCTTTTGGGCGAAGAAATATTTGGGGCTTTTATGATCCGTATAAATCTCCACTTTCTCCCCATACAGAAGCATGGCCTCCCATGTACGAAGGTTTCCTTGAGCACTTCTCAAAGATTCTAATTTCTAAAACAGTTTTTGACTATACCTTTATGTAAGGTGTCATTGTGAGGTGATGTCCACGGTTGGAACATGAGTCACATTTGGTATATATTTGTATCCAAACTCACAGCATATGTGTTGTTGTATTTTGCACGATAATTGTTGTAATAAAGTTGTAGTTGTTTTCTGTACCATGTATTTGGCGACTCAGAATAGGTTGGATGGAATGGACCTATTTTGGGGGCGTCACAGTTGGTATCAGAGCTATAAGTAAAGAGCCCCGAGCCTCTCGCTGGTGACTTCCTGTTGATGGGGGATGCACCGAAGCCAGACTCTCCGTAGGGGACGCCGTTCTGCGGTGGCAAACTGATAGGTACCATTGTGAGGTGCTGTGGTTGAAGCACCACGAGAGTCACAGTTGGTATCAGAGCTTAGGGATATGATCTCTGGCGGAGATCGGGGAATAGGACTAGGAGAGGAGAGACGAGTAAATCATTCGCTAGTGTGTCCTACCTAAGCTTATTTGTTGGTCAGTCATAATATTGGGATATTATGTGATATGTTAATTTGTTCAATTAACCTTTGTTTTGAAGCTGTATTCTAGAATGATATCTGAAATACAGGAGATGAGCAATGAAGAAAATATGATGACAGGAAAGATGGAATCTGAAATGAAAGCAAGGTATTCTCAACTCTTTAAAATACCAGGTACGTAAATTTCGAGGACGAAATTTCATAAGGAGGGGAGATTGTAAGACCCCGAATTTTATGAAATAAAAGTATTCAATTTTTCTTATAATTACTATTTAGTAAATGGTTAAATTGATAAATGTTAAAGTTAAGGGTGATATATGAATTTTTTTTCGAAATACACAAGTGGTTATAAAATATTCATTGTTGTCGGGAAATATTCGTTTGGTCGTGGAATATTCTTACTGTCGGAGAATATTTGTACGACGGCGCAGTCTTTTGTGGGCCCCATAACGGAAAGCGATTGGATGAAGAAAATGACAAAAATAAGTTATTTATAAATAACGACGTAGTTGTTACCATTAACATTGTTGAAATACCCGGTGGTTAAAACACAATAATATGCGTTGTTGCACAGTA
Source organism: Panax notoginseng (assembly GCA_016801055.1). Taxonomy (NCBI): domain Eukaryota; kingdom Viridiplantae; phylum Streptophyta; class Magnoliopsida; order Apiales; family Araliaceae; genus Panax; species Panax notoginseng. Next base: position 45,546,234 of record CM029022.1, read on the forward strand.
GCTCACGGTATTACACCAATTATTGATTTTTACGTAAGAAGGCATTACTCAATAATTGTTACAGTAATTACTGTTCAGTATTTTATTTTATTGATTCAATAATTGCTGCGTTGATATTTTATATTACTGTTGTTTTAATAATTGTCACTACACAGTATTTTCTATTATCGGAGCAATAATTCATATTATCTGAATAATATTATTAGATAACATTATTGGCAATGTCTAAAAAGTTCTGTCTAATGAGAGGTTTGGTCATCTAATTACGCGTCAGTAAGGAAGAGATCCTTATTGGAAAGCCCCCTCTTTCCTGGGAACGGCCTGGTTGCCAGTACTGTGATTCTGTAATATTATTTGTGTATAATTAATTATTGATTTATATGATGAGGAAAATAGTGATTTTATGTGGATATAGATGGAGAAAATTTTTAATGTGACAATTGTTGAAAATTAATATTTTATCTTTTTCTGATAAAATAATTCATTTAAATATATTATTTTAATAATATATTGATGATGATATTTTTACAATGAATGTGGGATATATGAGTATATGAGGAGGAAGAGTATTTTTGTGACATTAAATGATTAACACATATTTTGTGTGTTGGTGGACACAATTCTTGACCGAAAATTTATTATTGACTGTAAAATCATCCGTTTGTAGATTTCGGTCAATTTCTATTTAGAATTTGGAAAAACTTTCTTCTGCAAAGTTGTAGAGAATTGAATTTCCTATAAAAACTCGCGAGATTCGAATTTTCTGATAAAAGGGCTATTTATTACGAATTATTGAAGTTCTGAATTATTGAGTCTGAATTGATTTTTGTTACAAAAATTGTTTAAAACATGTTTTGCATTTTTGGTGCATTTGTGTGAAAAATATGTTTTTGATGTGGTGGGCTAAGGAAAATTTGGTTATAAATATATTATTATATTCAATTTTCTACTTTGGTATTCTAAGCAATTTCCTATAAATAGGTGCTTAGGTTAGAATTGAAAATCACACCAGAAACTGAAGTTTTCTCTCTATTTCTCTCTCGATATATTGAGCGTATTCTTGTGAGTATTTTGATATCTTGAGTGTTGCTATACGGTGCAAGTTCGTTCAGCGTTATTCCAGTCATGAGTACTGCTCTTTTGAGGTAAGGGATAGTAAGTGATAGTAAGGGATGTTATTTCTTCTTAAATGATATTATTTTCTTCAATATCATTATGCCGAAGTATTGATCTGAACTTTTTATCAAATTTGGAACTTTTCATGTCGGGGTTACTATTCATGAGTTACTATTCATGAGTTACTATTCACGAGTTACTATTCATGAGTTACTATACATGAGTTACTATTCACGAGTTACTATTCACGACGGGTTACTATTCATGAGTTACTATTCACGAGTTACTATTTACGGGTACTATTCACTACAAAATTAGTTTCTTTTTCTAACCAAATTATAGTTGATTTATGAATATTACTCTGGAGATTAAAACTATGTATTGATTATATTGATTTTATTATCATATATAACATTTTTATAACCTTGATGTTGAAATTCTCTTTCACTGGAGTGTAAAGATGGGTAGATTATTGGTATGATCATGACTATAGGTTCTCTTTGGCTAGTAGTGTAAAGTTGAATTGTTGACTGGTATGATCATGACCATTGAATTTATAATTGAATATCTTTAGCTTAAGTACAAAGGTGAAATGATCAACATGGTTATAATTATTGGTTATATAAATTCTGAAATGATTATATATTTCTTTGAGATATGAATATCTTTGGCTTGTAGTGCAAAGATGACCTGTTGTTGAATATCTTTGGCCTGTAGTGCAAAGATGAACTGTTGACAAATATCTTTGGCCCGTAGTGCAAAGATGAATTTATTAGTATGATTATGAACAGGAACTGTGATTTGGTATAACCATGATCTTTGATGTTTCAGGTAAAGACAAGTGATAAAAATTATCTTTGTTCTGGATGAGAAGAAGAATTTAGAACTACAATTATGATTATGAGTTATACATGTGATTGTGGACAGAAATTGTTAATTGATGTTACAGGGATAAAACATTGTTGGTGGACTTTTAACATGGAGAAGATAATAGACTTTATAGTCTATTTGACTCTTCTAATGGATTGCTCGTTCCGCTGCAACTATGGTTGAAAAGTTTTATCATCTACCATATGTTCTAAATCTCTGATTTATTACTGATGAATGCTATTGATAATTTAATTATCTTTAGACATAATATTCTTTAATGAGCTAGTTGTGCTCACCCTTTTACTTCACAATTCCTTTCAGGTAATAAGAGTGTAGCTGGGTCGAGCGGGGGTAACAGGGGAATAGAACGGTGGTCATTATTTAGTAGTTATATTTGGTGAATCAACTAGGGTGAGGCGAACCCAACGTTGGAAGGGTGTTTTGCCAATATCATACAAGATGTCTAACGACATACAACCTCGTGTCATCATAAGACATGGTTGTGCACATCCACTTGTCGAGTATATCTACGAGCACTACCTATATAATCTTGGTGTTTGTTTGAAGTATAATTCTCAGTTAGAGACAGTGGAGATAATGATATGTCAAGAGAAGACTCACGATGGGAAAGAATATGATAGTAATCTTCTCATTTTTCTTTGGGGTCTATTGGGTCAACCAAGGATAATTCTGTGGCCATATGATATCTATCATAACCTAGAAGCATGGCCTCCCATGTACGAAGGTTTCCTTGAGCACTTCCCAAAAATTCTAATTTCTAAAACAGTTTTTGACTATACCTTTATGTAAGGTGTCATTGTGAGGTGATGTCCACGTTGGAACATGAGTCACATTTGGTATATATTTGTATCCAAACTCACAGCATATGTGTTGTTGTATTTTGCACGACAATTGTTGTAATAAAGTTGTAGTTGTTTACTGTACCATGTATTTGGCGACTCAGAATAAGTTGGATGGAATGGACCTATTTTGGGGGCATCACACCAACTTTTATAAATAAAGATGAATTTTCTATAAATATCATTTTTGAATATTATGGAGTTAAATTGATATAATATTATAGTTGTGGGTAATATTAATAAATTTTGCAAAGTACGCAAGTTGTTATATAATATTCGATTGGTCAGGGAATATTCGTTTTAACAGAGAATATTCGTACAACGACACAATCATTGGTGGACCCCACAACGGAATTATTGTCGGATTGAGAAAACGACAAAGATATTTTATTAAAAATAACGGCGGAAGTTTTACCATTGTTACTGTTGAACTACTCGGTAGTAAAAGTACAGTAATACGTGTGGTTGCATAGTAGCACACGGTATTGATTATTAATGCTTATGTGAGAAGTCACTCAGTTTGATTCAATTATTGTCAGTTAATAATATGAATTATTTAGCGATAATGACGTTTTGTTTTATTCGTATTATTAACGTAATAAAACAGAAACATCTTTTTATATAAAACAGAATACTTTATTAAAGTTATTCTATAAATAGAATATATTATATTTTATTTAAAAGATTTTTCTTTAAATATGGACCGTCAGATTAAAGTAATCAATCTGGACCGTTCATGGATTAGTTACTATGCATTCTATTTTTCTATAAATAGCAGCTCATTCCTTCATTATTTCTTACGAATTCACTGAACTCTAGAGAGAGAAACTATAGAGAGAAACTATAGAGAGAGAGAAGAAGAGTATTCTGCTACTTAACTACTTCCTTATTTCAGCTCTTCTTTAAAACGGTAAGGGGTGTTATTCTTTCTTATTCATGAAGAGAATGTTGTTATTCCATTTCTTATTATTCTGTTGGAATAACCTGTATACGCGGTCTACCCTATACTTGGTGACATTCTTCTATTATTCTGTTGGAACATCCTGTTTGTGTGTTTTACACCGGACCTGGTTCCGTCTTGTTATTATTCTGTCGGAATATCCTGTCTGTGTGTTTACGCGGACCTGGTTCATTATTTATTCTGTCGGAATATCCTGTCTGTGGTTTACGCCGGACCTGGTTCCATTATTTATTCTGTCAGAATATCCTGTCTGTGCGTTTACGCCGGACCTGGTTCCATTATTTATTCTGTCAGAATATCCTGTCTGTGCGTTTTACGCCGGACCTGGTTCCATTATTTATTATTCTGTCGGAATATCCTGTCTGTGCGTTTACGCCGGACCTGGTTCCATTATTTATTATTCTGTTGGAATAACCTGTCTGTGCGGTCTATCGCATGCATGGTGATTTCTTTTGTTATTCCATTCTTTATTGTACTCAGTTGGTTAAGTTTTGACTTCTATACTCCATGAAATTTGTGGAATATCCTTGATAATTGCGTTTCATCCAGTATCTTTTCATGAAAATATTCTTCTAAGCATTCTTGAATTTTACTCCACAAAGCAGTATCATGTTGACAATTTGGACGTTGTTAATTCTTGGATAAATTAATTCTTGAACTTGTTTTATTGAATTCTTATATCATTGTCATCATCCTCATGTTTATAAAATGTTGAAAGTCATCTGTGGCCTGTAGTGCATAGATGGACTTGGTATGATTATGACCAGGGATTATTCGGTATAATCATGACCGTAATGTTACAAATGATGTGGTAAAAGTCCTCATTGGCCCGTAGTGCATTGATGGACAGTTGTTGGCATGATCATGACCATTAATGAATACACGAATATCCTTGGCCGTAGTGCAGGGGTGATTCGATGATGTGGATTATTTTATTAAGCTGAGTCTCAGCGATACAGTGTTGAAAAACCTTTTAAATCATAAAAGATAGTAGAGTTTATTTTCTACTTGACTCTTTTAATGGATTGCTTGTTCCGCTGCAGTTAAACTTGATGTCTATTATATTTTATCAGTTTAACATTGTTGAAGGCTAATGATAATTTATTCTGCATTATCTTAGTCATAATATTTCTTACTGGGCTAGTTGAGCTCACCCTTTCTTTCACTGTTCTCTTCAGGAAATGAGAACGTAGCTGGGGCAAGTCGGGAACGGAGTGATGGTCCGAATGATAGTATTAGTTAGTAGTCCTCACTATTCTATGTAATAGTGTGTTAATAAATGTAATGAGGACTCCTTTTGAGTATGAATACTCTCTAGAAGATAATATTTGTATTCAAACTCACAGTTTATGTTTTGTCGTATTGTACACGACAGTTGTATTAGTAAGTTGTATTTGTATTCTGTACTATGTATCTGACGACCCAAGATGGGTGATGTATACCTATTTTGGGGGCGTCACAGTTGGTATCAGAGCTTAGGGATATGATCCCTGGCTAAGATGTGAGAATAGAACTAGGAGGGGAGAGACGGGGAATTCCTTCGCTAGTATGACCTACCTAAGTTTATTTGCATGGTATTTAATTGGTCGGTCATAATATAAGGATAATATATGACATATCAATTAACTTTTATTTTGTGGCAGTATCTGAAAATGGCATCTGAGAATGTTGAGAATAGCAATGGAGCACATGCGACTGTTGATTCACCACATATCAATAATCAGGATAATGTGCATCAGGAAGGTGACAATCCTCATGCAAACAACAACACTGACCAGATGATGAATGATGGAATGTTCAGAGGTTTTATGCAATTCATGCAACAACAGGTGAAAGCGGCTCCTGTCCACAACGTAGGTGGAAATACTGGAAACTCTCAGGCGGTCACCGCTAAACAGTTTAAGGAGCTGGGACCACCGGAGTTTAAGGGAGAACCCAAACCACTTGTAGCTGAAACATGGATAAAGCAGATCACCAAGATATTTGATGTCTTGGGTTGCTCCGAGGAGCAAAAGGTTCCCTTTGCCGCCTTTATGTTGCGAGGAGAGGCAGATTACTGGTGGGAATCGATAAAGCGTACTCAACCTGCCGCACTGAAGATGTCTTGGGAGAAGTTCCAAGAGCTGTTTAACGACAAATACTTTCCGAGAGTATTCGTCACATGAAGGAGGTGGAGTTCATCAAATTGGAGCAGAATAATATGACCGTGTCGCAGTACGAGGCAAAATTTGCTGAGTTATCCCGGTTTGCGTCCCACCTGGTGGATAATGAAGAAAGAATGACGCGGATGTTTTTAAGAGGTTTGAAGCCGGAGATACGTCAACATCTTGTTTCTCATAAACTGTGTTTGTATTCAGATGTTGTGAATAGGGCTCAGTTGGTGGAGCGCGATAACGAGACAACGCAACCAAAAGAGAGCAGCCGGCAAAATGATAATACCAGTGAGAGCAGTCATCGAAGCGGTGACAACAAGCGTGGAGGGAATCAACAGGCCAGAAATGGTAACCACTTCGGTGGTAATCAGGGCCAAAACAATAAGAATGGCATTTCAAGAAGAGGAGATTCAACAATGATGGAAAGACGTCAGCACCAGCACCTGTCGTTAAGGAAGGAGAACGACCACCTATCATATGTTTCAAATGCGGAGGGGAGGGGCACATCAGTCCAAACTGCGCGATGCCGTCCAAAGCATGTTATAATTGTGGAAGAGAAGGTCATTTAGCCCGATTTTGTCGTTTACCGAAGACAAATTCAGCTAGGATGGAGGCACCAAAGGCCGTCCCAGAAAAGTCAAAACCGGTTGTGCAAGGGAGAGCGTTTGTTGTGAACTCCCAGAAAGCAAGGAACCCGAATGAGGTCATCACGGGTAAGCTTATCATAAACTCTAACGAAGTCTATACTTTATTTGATACCGGTTCTACCCATTCTTTTATTTCTCCTACTTGCGCTCATCGATTAAATTTGATTCCGGAGAAATTAGACTTTGACTTATCTGTTGAAACTCCATTGGGAGAAACCTTCATTACATCCACGGTTTATAAGTCTTGTTTGGTTCAAGTTGGTACCCACACATTACCTGTCGATCTTATTTCATTAAAAATACTTGCATTTGACGTGATTCTAGGGATTGATTGGTTAACTACTCATCATGCAAAAATTGATTGTTTTCGTAAGGTTGTTAGCTTTCATATTCCTAATCGACCTATTATGCGAATTCAAGCAACCAAACCATTAAAATCAATCGCTGTCATCTCAAGCCATAAAGCTATTCGTTTATTGAAAAACGGATGTCAAGCTTTCTTAGCTCATGTCACGGATCTAAACAAAAATACGTCAGTTTTGAATGATATTTCTATTGTTAATAAATTCCCTGACGTATTCCCTGAAGAACTTCCTGGCCTACCCCCAGAGCGTGAAATTGAATTTTGTATCGACCTTGAACCCGGTACAAAACCCATTTCCAAAGCCCCATATCGAATGGCTCCTATTGAACTTCAGGAGTTAAAGATCCAACTGCAGGAATTGTTAGACATTGGCTTTATTCGTCCTAGTACTTCTCCTTGGGGTGCTCCTGTTCTATTCGTGAAGAAGAAAGATGGAAGTATGCGACTTTGTATTGATTATCGGGAGTTGAATCATGTCACCATCAAAAATAGGTACCCATTGCCACGTATTGATGACCTGTTTGACCAGTTGCAAGGAGCACAATTCTTTTCAAAGATCGATCTTCGTTCTGGATATCATCAGCTGAAGGTTAGAACTGAGGATATTCCAAAGACGGCTTTTAGAACTCGGTACGGGCATTATGAATTCCTAGTCATGTCTTTTGGATTGACTAATGCTCCTGCTGCCTTCATGGATATGATGAACCGGGTATTCAAGGAATATTTGGATCACTTTGTGGTCGTCTTTATTGATGACATCCTTATTTATTCCAAAAGCCGTGAAGATCATGAGCAACACTTGAGGCTGGTACTCCAAAAGCTTCGTGAATACAAGCTTTATGCCAAGTTGAAGAAATGCGAGTTCTGGCTGGAGGAGGTAGCATTCCTTGGGCACGTAGTATCAAGTCGTGGAATATCGGTTGACCCGGCAAAGATTGAAGCTATTCAAAGCTGGGAGCAACCTAAATCAGTGACCGAAGTACGTAGCTTTCTTGGTTTAGCTGGTTATTATCGGAGATTCGTGGAAGGATTTTCTCGAATCGCTACTCCATTAACTCAGCTGACTCGGAAAGATACAAAGTTCGGTTGGAGCGAAGAATGTGAGCAGAGTTTTCAAGAACTCAAGAGGAGACTCATTTCAGCACCTGTTCTAACAATACCATCTGGCTCGGAGGGATTTGTCATCTACAGTGATGCTTCGAGCAAAGGGTTGGGATGCGTTCTCATGCAACATGGAAAAGTCATAGCCTATGCATCAAGACAACTCAAGGAATATGAGAGGAATTATCCTACTCATGATCTAGAGTTGGCAGCTGTTGTCTTTGCACTTAAAATTTGGAGGCATTACTTGTATGGGGAGAAAGTGGAGATCTTTACGGATCATAAAAGCCTCAAATATTTCTTCACTCAAAAGGAACTCAACATGCGACAACGACGTTGGCTTGAACTGTTGAAAGATTATGATCATACCATTCAATACCATCCTGGAAAAGCGAACGTGGTAGCTGACGCATTGAGTAGAAGATCATATGCAAGTACGAGTGCAATATTGTCAACACAAAGGCCCATTTTGTGTGACTTGCAAAGGATGGAGATAGAGTTAAAGACTCCAGGGACCCATGTGATGATGGCGAATATACGAGTAGAACCGACTTTAATCGATAAAGTTAAAGCTGCTCAAGCTACAGACCTGGAGCTGATGCGTATGAGGAAGAAAGTGCAAGAAGGTGCTATGCCGGAAGCAAGAATCGATGAAGAAGGAATACTTCGAGTCAACTCCAGACTTTGTGTTCCTAACAACCCTGATTTAAAGTATGAAATCATGATGGAGGCGCACAACACACCGTTTGCAATCCATCCTGGAAGTACCAAAATGTATCATGATCTTCGTCATACATTTTGGTGGAGCAATATGAAGAGAGAGATAGCGTTGTTTATCTCAAGGTGTCTAACTTGTCAACGAGTCAAAGCGGAGCATCAAGTACCAAAAGGTCCATTGCAACCACTTGAAATTCCAGAATGGAAGTGGGAGCACATTACCATGGATTTCGTTACCGGTCTTCCTAGGGTTTCTCAAGGTATTGATGCGATTTGGGTCATTGTTGATAGATTGACCAAGTCTGCTCATTTCTTACCGATACGAGAAACTTATACACTTGAACGTCTTGCTCGTATGTACATAAACGAGATTGTAAGACTGCATGGTATGCCAGTATCCATAGTTTCTGATCGAGACCCAAGATTCACTTCACGATTTTGGGTTAGTTTACAAAAAGCTATGGGCACGGAGTTACGATTTAGTTCAGCATATCATCCTCAGACGGACGGACAATCAGAGAGGACTATTCAAACTCTTGAAGATCTATTAAGACTCTGTGTCTTTGACTTCAAGGGAAGTTGGGACAAGTTCTTACCATTGGTGGAGTTTTCCTACAACAACAGTTATCAAGCAAGTATTGGCATGGCTCCATTCGAAGCATTGTATGGAAGAAAATGTCGTTCTCCAGTATGCTGGGATGAGGTGGGTGAAGCAACGTTGTTGGGACCGGAGTTGGTACGTATGACTACAGAAAAGATTCAAACGATCCGACAACGTATAAAAACCTCACAAGATCGACAAAAGAGTTATGCTGATCTTCATCGAAAGGACGTGGAATTTGATGTAGGAGATCATGTGTTCTTACGTGTTGCTCCATGGAAAGGAGTTACGAGATTTGGAAAGAGAGGAAAGCTCAATCCTCGATTCATCGGTCCATTTTTAATCCTCGATCGAGTAGGAACTGTGGCTTATAGACTCGCTTTACCGCCAAGTATGTCTCGTGTTCATAACGTTTTTCACATATCCATGTTACGCAAATATGTGGAAGACCCGAACCACATTATTGAGTTAGAACCGGACGAAATAGCGGAGGATTTGACGTATGAAGAAGTTCCTGTTCAAATCTTGGATAAGAAGGAACATATTCTACGCTCCAAGGTTATACCTCAAGTCAAAGTTTTGTGGAGAAACCACGATGTTGAGGAAATGACTTGGGAGTTAGAATCTGAAATGAAATCAAGGTATCCTTACCTCTTCGACATACCAGGTACGTACCCTAATTTCGAGGGCGAAATTTCATAAGAAGGGGAGGTTGTAAGACCCCAACTTTTATAAATAAAGATGAATTTTCTATAAATATCATTTTTGAATATTATGGAGTTAATTTGATATAATGTTATAGTTGTGGGTAATATTTATAAATTTTGCAAAGTACGCAAGTTGTTATATAATATTCGATTGGTCGGGAATATTCGTTTTAACAGGGAATATTCGTACAACGACACAATCATTGGTGGACCCCACAACGGAATTATTGTCGGATTGAGAAAACGACAAAAATATTTTATTAAAAATAACGGCGGAAGTTTTACCATTGTTACTGTTGAACTACTCGGTAGTAAAAGTACAGTAATACGTGTGGTTGCATAGTAGCACACGGTATTGATTATTAATGCTTATGTGAGAAGTCACTCAGTTTGATTCAATTATTGTCAGTTAATAATATGAATTATTTAGCGATAATGACGTTTTGTTTTATTCGTATTATTAACGTAATAAAACAGAAACATCTTTTTATATAAAACAGAATACTTTATTAAAGTTATTCTATAAATAGAATATATTATATTTTATTTAAAAGATTTTTCTTTAAATATGGACCGTCAGATTAAAGTAATCAATCTGGACCGTTCATGGATTAGTTACTATGCATTCTATTTTTCTATAAATAGCAGCTCATTCCTTCATTATTTCTTACGAATTCACTGAACTCTAGAGAGAGAAACTATAGAGAGAAACTATAGAGAGAGAGAAGAAGAGTATTCTGCTACTTAACTACTTTCTTATTTCAGCTCTTCTTTAAAACGGTAAGGGGTGTTATTCTTTCTTATTCATGAAGAGAACTGTTGTTATTCCATTTCTTATTATTCTGTTGGAATAACCTGTATACGCGGTCTACCCTATACTTGGTGACATTCTTCTATTATTCTGTTGGAACATCCTGCCTGTGTGTTTTACACCGGACCTGGTTCCGTTTTTTTATTATTCTGTTGGAACATCCTGTCTGTGTGTTTTACACCGGACCTGGTTCCATTATTTATTCTGTTGGAATATCCTGTCTGTGTGTTTTACACCGGACCTGGTTCCATTATATTATTCTGTCGGAATATCCTGTCTGTGCGTTTACGCCGGACCTGGTTCCATTATTTATTATTCTGTCGGAATATCCTGTCTGTGCGTTTACGCCGGACCTGGTTCCATTATTTATTATTCTGTTGGAATAACCTGTCTGTGCGGTCTATCGCATGCATGGTGATTTCTTTTGTTATTCCATTCTTTATTATACTCAGTTGGTTAAGTTTTGACTTCTATACTCCATGAAATTTGTGGAATATCCTTGATAATTGCGTTTCATCCAGTATCTTTTCATGAAAATATTCTTCTAAGCATTCTTGAATTTTACTCCACAAAGCAGTATCATGTTGACAATTTGGACGTTGTTAATTCTTGGATAAATTAATTCTTGAACTTGTTTTATTGAATTCTTATATCATTGTCATCATCCTCATGTTTATAAAATGTTGAAAGTCATCTGTGGCCTGTAGTGCATAGATGGACTTGGTATGATTATGACCAGGGATTATTCGGTATAATCATGACCGTAATGTTACAAATGATGTGGTAAAAGTCCTCATTGGCCCGTAGTGCATTGATGGACAGTTGTTGGCATGATCATGACCATTAATGAATACACGAATATCCTTGGCCGTAGTGCAGGGGTGATTCGATGATGTGGATTATTTTATTAAGCTGAGTCCCAGCGATAACAGTGTTGAAAAACCTTTTAAATCATAAAAGATAGTAGAGTTTATTTTCTACTTGACTCTTTTAATGGATTGCTTGTTCCGCTGCAGTTAAACTTGATGTCTATTATATTTTATCAGTTTAACATTGTTGAAGGCTAATGATAATTTATTCTGCATTATCTTAGTCATAATATTTCTTACTGGGCTAGTTGAGCTCACCCTTTCTTTCACTGTTCTCTTCAGGAAATGAGAACGTAGCTGGGGCAAGTCGGGGAACGGAGTGATGGTTCGAATGATAGTATTAGTTAGTAGTCCTCACTATTCTATGTAATGGTGTGTTAATAAATGTAATGAGGACTCCTTTTGAGTATGAATACTCTCTAGAAGATAATATTTGTATTCAAACTCACAGTTTATGTTTTGTCGTATTGTACATGACAGTTGTATTAGTAAGTTGTATTTGTATTCTGTACTATGTATCTGACGACCCAAGATGGGTGATGTATACCTAATTTTGGGGGGCGTCACATCTATGAATGGGGCTCAAGAACGCTTGACATCCGTTTTTTCAATTAATGAATAGTTTTATAGCTTGATATGATAGTGATTGACTTTAGTGGTTTAGTTGGTTTAGTTACTTGAATTAATAATAGGTTGATTAGAATTTAAAACTAACAACCTTACATAAAATAATCTTTTTGGGCCTTGATGAATAGTTAACCAATTCAATTCCTAAAATTACATTAAATGCAAAGTATTTTCAAAGAAATAAGATCGACAGGTAATGTGATGGTACCAACTTGGATCAACCAAGATT